>APFE031011083.1:0-43646 GCA_000404065.3 Pinus taeda
GTGCAATTCCATAAGAATCTTTTGTTTTAGCTGGGAATTCTTATAGAGGTATAAGTGATCTTTGTACCATAACGAATCATTTTGCCAGCTAAATGTATCAGACGTACTGGAATATTGTTGAATAAGTGCCCACACTTCTTCGTCATTCTTCCATTCCTCCATTGCTTCATTTATCCAATCTGGTTGGATAATAGAAATGGCGCACAACAATGCTTCCACATCCTCATCTTTTCTTAAGAATGCATCTGCCACCACATTTTGCTTCCCTTTTTTGTAGATGATTTCAAAGTCATAACCCAACATCTTTGTGACCCACTTTTGTTGCTCTTCAGAGGATAATCTTTGTTCTAAAAAGTATTTAAGGCTATCATGAACCGTTTTTACCTTGAAGTGTCTTCCCATTAGGTAGGGTCGCCATTTCTTAAGTGCATGGAGTATTGCCAACATTTCCTTCTCATAAATAGCTTTGCTTAAAAGCTTTCCCTTGATTGGACGACTTTCAAAAGCAATGGGTCTTTCATCTTGCATTAGAACAGCACCAATTCCATTTCCTGAAGCATCACATTCCACAATAAAGGTTTTTGTGAAGTCCGGTGTAGCTAAGACCGGTGCTTGGCACATTGCCTCTTTAAGACGTTCAAAGGCCTTTGTTGCTTCCGGAGTCCATGAAAATGCATCTTTCTTCAATAATGTTGTTAGAGGTGCTACTATTCTCCATAATTCTTAACAAACTTGCGATAATACCCTGTCAACCCAAGAAATCCTCGCAGATGCTTTATGGATGTGGGGATTTTCCATTCCTTAATGGCTTTAATTTTGCTAGGGTCTACCTTAACTCCTTCATGAGATACAATATGACCCAGATATTCCACCTCTTGGACTCCAAAGAAACATTTGCATCTTTTTGCATATAATTGTTTCTCCTCCAATAGTTGTAGCACCCCGTCAACATGTTCAACATGATCCTTCCAAGACTTGCTGTAGATTAGTATATCATCAAAAAATACTAACACAAATTTTCTAAGGAATGGTTTGAAAATTGAATTCATAAAACCTTGAAATGTTGAAGGTGCATTGGTAAGGCCAAAAGGCATGACCAAAAATTCATAATGACCCTCATAAGTTCTAAAATGTTGTTTTTGGAATGTCTTCAGTCTTCATTCTAATTTGATGATATCCTAAACGAAGATCCAACTTGGTGAAGTAAATTGATCCATGCAATTCATCCAGTAATTCATCAATAACAGGAATGGGAACTTATCTTTAATAGTGAGCTTGTTGAGCTCCCTATAATCCAGACACATGCGCCATGATCCATCCTTCTTGTGCACCAATACAACTGGAGCAAAGAAAGAACTTTGACTAGGTTCAATTATACCAACCTCTAGCATTTCTGCAATCATACGTTCAATTTCACTCTTTTTGGCATAGGGATATCTGTACAGCCTGATGTTTGGAGGAACACTTCCTAGAATCAAATGAATAGCATGATCATGATCACGAATAAGTGGGAGGCCTTTGGGAGTCTCAAATACCTTGGAATGATTGTCCAAGAATTTTTGGAGATCTGGAGAAATAGATGATTTCGATGTGGGAACCTTTAGTAAACATAATTGTGAAATTATGCCTCATTGTTCCTTCTTTAGAAGCTTTGTCATACTGTTAGAGCCGATTATCTTTCCTGATTTCCCTGCAATACCCCTTAATTCAACTTCCTTTCCTTTCGCACAAAATTTCATGAAAAGTTCTTGAAAATTAAAAGTTATTGCACCCAAGGGTTGTAGCCATTGGACTCCTAGTACAACAT
The DNA here is from genome assembly GCA_000404065.3 of Pinus taeda. Lineage (NCBI taxonomy): Eukaryota > Viridiplantae > Streptophyta > Pinopsida > Pinales > Pinaceae > Pinus > Pinus taeda. Next base: position 1,808 of record APFE031011083.1, read on the forward strand.
CAGCACCACCCATTGGAATGGAAAGCATTTGGCTATTCAATACATATTCTCCCATGGATATCTTGATATTATGACACTTTCTAGAGAAATTTATCGTTCCTCCACTTGTAACCATCACTTGACACTCTGGTGCAGGATATAGGAAGTAATTAAATTCCTTGGCTATCTTACAATGAATAAAATTATGGGTACTTCCCGAATCAATCAACACTATTACCTTTTTCTTCTTGATATGTCCGTCTATCTTGATAGTTTTAGGAGTGGTAATTCCAGTAAATGCATTACAAGATATGGTCGGATTCATTTCTTCTTTATCTAGGCTTTGTTCTTGGAGTATATCCTCTTCTTTTGACCTTTCTTGCTCCTTTTCTTTTTCCTCTTCACAATCTATGTAGAATAATTTCTTCTCGGCACACTTATGACTTTTAGTGTATTTGCTATCACAACTGTAACAAAGCCCTTTTGCTCTTTTTTCTTCCAATTGTTGTGGTGTCAACCTTATAGGTTGTGGAAGACTAGGGGCAACAACACTTCCATCTTTATAGTTGTCAGTGGTATGCTTCCTGGTTGCCATAATTTTGCTTTCCATTTTTCTTGCTAACCTGAATGCCTTCTCTAATGAATCAGGTTCCCAAAGGCGAACATCATGTTGGATATTATCCTTTAAAGACCTATGAACACATCAATCCCATGCTCATCTGGAATATCTTTTACCCTTATGTTCAATTTTTGGAACTCCTCAATGTGCTCCATTATTGAACCCTTTTGTTTGAGACTTATCAATTGGCTAAAAAAAGTGTTTCTTTTTGTATCCTCATAATGTGCTATCAATTCTTCCGTAAAAATTTCCCAAGTGATAAATTGCTTACGAGAGAAAAGCCATTGATGCCATACAAAATGATTTGGTTCCAAATATAAAGTTGCCATACGTACCTTTTGTGTGTTTTTCACATTATTGAGATCGAAAAATTGCTCCATTTGTAATATCCATGTTGCAGGATCCTTGCCATCAAACTTCCTCATATCGATTTTTGGAATATTGTGGGTTTTCGATCCCACATTAGAGTCTAAGAAATCATGATTAACATTTCTTTTGTTCACATCATGAGTTTCCTTTACTACCTTTTCACCATTGGTAAGTATTTCTTGTAGAAAATTTGTCAAATCTGTCTTCAAATCTGCCATGCCTATCTTCAAATTTGTGTTCAAACCTATCTTCAAGTTGTCCATATTAACTTCCATGCCATCCATTTTAGCTTCCATGCCATTCATCTTAGCTTCCATGCCATTTATCTTAGCTTCTGTTAGCTTTTGTGACAGTGACATTTGTTGCACTTGTTCTTGTAATTTTGATATATCATGTAGCATTTCTTCCTCTTCTTCATGAGTCATGCTCGAGCATTCAAGTTCCTTACTAGGTGTTTTCATTTTCTTTCCTTGGGGCATCAGTTACCGATAATAATTCTCTACTATGCCCTTTGAATTCCTTCAAAACAAATTTTCAAACCAAGCTTAAGCAAAAAATTAAGAAAATCTACACACCTTTTTTCACTTTGTAGGAGCTCGATATTGCCTCTAATGTATCTCTGTACTTTCTAATCATCTAGTTATAAATTTGTGACCTGCAATATCCCTCTGTGTCCTCTTTCCAATGCCGTAAGTCTGACCCAATTTGGATTCTCCAAGGAAGAGTTATGCGAAATCTCCCACAATGACTTGATTATAGACTAGTTCAGTAGAGAAAACTTGTATGACTTGCCACGAGTCACAGTTTCGACCTTTGGATCTAAAAAATGCATAAAAGAAACTACAGTTTTTCCTCTTTCTATAACTTCTTACGAAATTTCAATCCGATGCTCAGAGAGAAATTTATGACGATTTTACCCAGGTCACCTGTTTGGAATGTAATTCAGGAGTCTGCAAAAACACCAACTTCCTCAGATCATATCTCCGCAAATATAGCGCTAAAAGCTCTGAAATTTGGACTCGAGGTTCAACACGATTTCTTCTCAAATGGGTTTATTTTTTCAACTTCTGAAACGTTGCAGAAAAAAAAGTTATAGAGAAAATTCCACGATGACCTGTTTGGAGCAGCGAAACCCTAGAATCCAAGGCTCTCATACCAAATGTTATGAAACCAGCTCAAGAAAAGATAGAAAAGATAGATCAACGCCTTAGAATTTAGCCTCTTCGAGGGGGAAACCTCCTTTACATTACATAGATGAACAATTCTTCGATGATTCAAATGACAAAACCTCCTTTCTATATATAGGAGTCTAAGGTGTCACAATATAACTCAACCGACCTAACAATAATAATATAAAGCCACAAAATAAAAATAGAGGGATTCTATGGGGTAGAGTAATAACAATATGGGGGCAATAGGGGCACAACAATATTAATAAGGGGTATAACTACAATAGTAATGGGGTAATCACTAGTATTAGGGACCCAACACAAATGCCCTAATTAACACTACAATAACTCATTTCATTTTCTCCATCACAAGAGCTGAGAAAATAATTGTTTAGGTGGAAAAAAAGAGACATAACAGTTCGTAAATGACCAGTAAATGTTCTCAATGAATAGCTTGGATTTAACAAATAACAATATGTTAGAATGATTTGACTTGTCTAATACAACCAAGAAGGAGGGAGCAGCCACTCTTTAAGAGAGAATGCCCATTGAGTAAATTCTTGGATGACATCAACTTATAATGGCCATCCTCCACCCAAATATATTATCAAAAATCAAAATAAAATAAAATTCAAATGCTTGCATGTACCAAGAAGGTACCAAAGCAGCCCAATTAATGAAAGCAACAACAGGTGCTACACGATTATCGTTTAGAAACTAGTCTACATAGAATTTATTTAAACCAAGGTTAGTATTTATGAAATGGTTAATCAAGCAGGAAATGTATTTTCATGTTGAATGAATTTTTTTTCTTGAATTTATAACTAAATCAATGCTAATATCTAGAGGAAAACAAAATTCTGATCAGCCCATTATGTCACAAAAATACAAGAGAAAATGAAACAACCAAGCATCGTTTTGCGAGAGGGCGAATTGTTCGTCTTCAAACTTTAAGAGGATAACAATGTTAAAAATCTGCAACAATATATCAAATATGCCACTAAGATCTCAAGAAAATCTATCATGCAAGGCCCTTGATCATTAGAAAGACACGACAATATATCAAATGTGATGGTAAGATCTGAAGCAAACCTATTTTGCATCTCCCTTAATGGGAATTATTTGAGAGGGGATAATTGAACCATCTCTAATTTTTAAAGGTAAAACAATAATTGAAAAAAGGAAAAACACATGAATGGAAAAAAAAATGTGCTATAAAAAGCGATTTCATGAATTTTTCTTGTTAGTATCTCTCTCTATTCATGATGACTTACGTTGAAAGCTAAAGAAGTTAGCTGTATGGAATCTATTATTTTATTGTCTTCCTTGTTCAATGTTTCCCAGGCATGTACTAGAAGTTTCAAATATATACAGAAACAAAAATAGATAGTTCCCCAATAACACACGTACAAAGATCAAACATGTGAATTTTTTCAAGATTGATATTTTTATTCAGAAATAAATAATAATCGAGGGCATATATCATTTGGAAGAACAAATATTGACCCATTTATCTTTGTTTGGAAAAATTTGCTTCTGAACACATGATTGATGACCTATAAGTTAATATCCATATCAGAAGAAGAAAAGGGGAAATGAATTAAATAATGACATTGATGAACTATAAGTTAATATCCATATCAAAAATAGAAAAGGGGAAATGAATTGCATACTGGCATTCTTTTCATCCCAAAACCTGATTGTTTTATTTAATGATGATGTAGCCAAGTGAGTTGAGTTGGAACTAAAACACAAATCAATAATTAATAAGTTATGTTGTTCAAGGGCAAGTCAAACTCTCGGTGTCTCCATATTCCACAACATTGCCTACATTCCTACATAATATTTCATAATAAATTAGTCACCATTCCAGTCCTTATACAATTGAATTGTGAATGTCAGACACAGATGGAAACCATTCCTTGCCTTCTTCTCATGTCCATCACTGAATAGTAATTTACCATTAGAAAAGAAGTGGCATCATACAACTTTACTCGTACTAGCTCAAAGGCAACCAAACTCACTAAAGGAAAAACGTTTAAGTTAAAAAATGTGTTTGTGTTGACATGATTGGTATTTATAACATTTCATTTCATTTAAAGGATGCCAATGAATATCACGAGAACCTCAAATAATGATAGAATATTTACAAATAGTCTCTCTATTTCTTGCTTGATGCAACATTTATAGTGATTTAGTAATCTCCCTACTTGTACAGCTCTAGCTTGGACCTATTTCTCATACGTTTAGTGACATCCATGCATCTCCCATCTAGATCTCCTAAATATGTATCGTCATGAAAAAATGACTCCAGATTGTCATCCAACAATCTAGATTCCATCCTCCCTAAAGCAATCCATATCAACCTATAGTTAAAGTTATTTATCATCATACTGCTAAAATAGAGTGCTCATGAGACTGTATGCAGCATTTTTTATAATACTTTAATAGGAAACTTGCTAAAGAAGTTTCAATTTAAGCTTAGTAAAATTATTTACAGAATTGTAAATAATTTTTTTTATCCTTACCAATTGGTTGGATGGGGAAGCAAGCGCCCCATCTAATCCATAAATAAGTAGAGGCTTATATGAGCTAGCATTGTGTTAAAATGCACCTGCCATAGACAACACATCACCAGGTGTCTAAGTAGATGGTATTGAGAGTGCAAAGCTTAGGGAAGGGCCATCATTATTCACTGTTCCAGAACCAATTGCAGGAATGGAAGAGGAAGAAGGTTGTTTACTTGTTCTTGCAGTTTGAGTCTTGGAGACATCCTTTCAAGACCGAAACATGACAAAGGTAAGCCCCATTTCAAATGGAAAATATGAAAACTTGCAGATTTGACATTTTGGAGTCAATTCCATTCATCTAACTAGAAAAAACATAAAAACTATTATCATTGACCATGGAAATATATCTTATGTACCAGTACATGTCTACACCATAAAAAACATATGCAACCCAACTAAATATTCTTGAGCTTCTTATACTTCCACATGATTACCTTTCCTGGACTGATACTGTTGGCACCACGACTTGGCCCCATCATACTGTATACCTGATCATTTCCACGAAATGAGTTTGACAGGTTGCTATCAATTGTAAGTGCAGATGCACTCTTATCCTATTGCTTATGAGGATCGTTGTAACACACCCCATTATCTACTCCGAGAACTGGAGGTGGTCACCATGCTAATCTAATTCCCAATTTACCATTACGAGGATGGGATCTACAAATTTCACTCATTTTTTTGTAATTTTTGTACACAATTGAGAAGTCAGTAGAAAGTTAGAAAAGATGGCCCTTATTGAGAATTTCCTTCAACACTTATACTCTCTTGAATATTTCCTTGATTTATAGAAATGACTATGTATACATAAAACAAAACCCTATCCGCAAGTGGGTAATTTATTCCATATTCTATTTGGAAATGAAGAGGTTCCCCAATCTTTGACACTATTCCGTTTGGGGCTCAATGACTTCAGTTTTCTTAATGCAAAATTATCTGTTAAAATATCCTTCCCAACAACAAACGATAGACAGCAATGATAACACGCATAACTATCTAATATGGTAAGCTTTACAACTCTACTATGTAATATGATAAGCTTTAAATCCTTTCCAAGTATGAAACTAACTTAATATGACATAATAACCAATTACCCCATGCCTTGTATGTGCACTCATGATATGTCAGGGAAAGCTACTTATACCTAATGTACATGCCTTTTCCAAGCTATAATATAATACCATTAAAGTATGGAGCATCCTCACACTTGAAGGTGTAATGACAAAGGAAAAGGAAGGGGTTTGGTGTAATGACAAAGGAAAAGGAAGGAGTTTTCTTTTTCAGAATTACTTATTGTCTTTCAATGAAGGAACTCTCATTTTCTACCCTTTGGAATTTACGAGATAGGTACAATAACTACTACAAGAAGGCAAAAAAAATATCTTTGCTTTTTCCCGGAATGGTAAGGGAAATGATGCCCTTCAACTCCTTCAGGAAATGGGAATGGCAGGCTTCTAGCCTAACCAAATCACCATGATAGGTGTTCTCATTACATGTAATCATTTTGGTCCTATTGGATGAAGGTTACCACTATATTAATTCTAGGAGTATAGATCTTTCAATCACACCTAAGACAGATTAACTTGCTCATATTTTCATGCAAAATCTATATGAGGTAGAGGTATTCATTTAAGTAATGCCCTTTGGACCCAACATGTTATGTTGGCATCAATATTTTCTGCTTGTAGGGACCATGTCGATGGGGAGCGAATTGACTGCAGAATACACGTTTGAGTTGGAAACCTAAGTTTTCACAACATATATTGTTCTATTCAGCATGTATATTGCAGTTTTTAGATGGGTTGAGGTTTGAAATGCAAGAAATGTGATGAATGACATTGAAGTGAAAAATGAACAACTAGGATGTGGTTGGATTGAGGTCAAAAGTAAGGTTCATATATCCCTTGTGGGTGACCAATCTTTCCCACAGTCCAAAGTATATCATAATAGAAGTATTGACTTCCTATGGAGGAGAATGGATGTTGCCAAGAACATGTTTTCTTCATGATATGGAGGATTAGAAAAACTTATACTTATGATTAGAAGATATGGCAAACAGAGCAAGACAACTGATTCCTTCTATGAAATTAATCAAGCCTTAACTGTGTAGAAGAATATTGCACAACTAATTCTAAGCCTTCCTTGAGGACATACAATATCCTTTTGTATTATCCAATTTCAAATAAGCTTCCCCATTGGGAAAGGAGTACGTAGAGTGCCTGCATAAATCAAGCAAGGAAGGCCAAAATGGAATAGATAGGTGCCAAAACCTCTGTACAAGAAATCATATGCTTGTCTTCTAGTCTAACCCCAATAGATCCCACTAGCAAGGAGTTGATGCCTATCATTATAAATCAACTTGGGGGGCTTTTTGTTGAAGACTATGGCCCAATCCAATATTAACCAAAAGAGTTGTAGACCATTCCAGGGGGTGATTTGGTAGAACACTCAATCTATCTTGATAATGGGTTATATCAGATGTCTAAAAGTTCTTGTATTCAAGACATGAGTCATATTCCTTCAACTGAACACAAAATATTTTCGATAGAAAAGGATATGGAAGGGGTTTCGAACACTATACCTTCTTCTTCTTTACCTTATCAAGAAATAAACATAAATGAAATATATGTTGGGTTTCCATTAGTGCCTACTGTCTAATGCTTCTTCATCATTAGAAGGGAAAACTTTGGAAGTATAAGAAAAAAGCTTTGTATTTCCATCATATGCAAGCAAAGAGTTTGAAAATGTATCTTTGAAGGAGGTAATGATTCTTGGATCTCAGAATATGAATATTGATACTTTTTCTATCCCCTATTCATCTGATGGAGTTGAAATTGTCACATAAAATATTATAGTTATAGCTGCCACTAGACAACTTAAAATTGAAGACATTATTACTGAGGTGAAAAATTGTCGAATGGGCAGTGCTAAGCCATTCACACCCTTCAATGAAACAAAGAGTGGCAAAGTAGAATAACGTTGAGCTAGTTACTACCCAACCCAATGTTTCTCAAACAAAGGGAGTAGTTGTGCCATGTGAAAAAAAATTGTCAACCCCGACATGATCATGCAAAAGAGACTGTGATCATAAATATGGATGAAATAGGCACTGCAATGTAATTTGAGTAAGTCAAAGAGGTATTTACCATGTTTACAAGAATAGTTGAAAGCACAAGAATTTTGAACATGGAGAACCATTATTTTATTAAGGATGAGCTTCATAGGATGAAAAAAAGTGACCCTGAGTTAAAAAAAACAACTTAATGCAGTAGAAGATGTGAAGGCACAAGTTTTGAAGGAGCTAGACAACAAAAAATTATGTGACCTTTTTCGGGCTGCAAACAACTAATATCTGACAACATAGGCCTATTCAAGGCATTTCCAAGGATAGCAAGGGTCCGCAAGTGAGTTATGGCAGCAAACAACCCTGAAACCCTATCTGAGGCATGTGGCCCACCATGAAGTGTCATTTTGTGGCAAGTGAAATTGTTTAAAGGGTAAATATTTGGGGCAACAAAATAGCCCCGAGACCAAATCTGAGGCAACATCCCATTTTCAAAAGCTAGCATAGGAAGACAGAATTTGGAAAACAAATATCCAAAGGAACCCTTTGTGACAATAAGGGATTTCTTAAACCTTACTGAGGTTGACCATTGCAGACTACCCCATAAGGGTTCTTTATCACAATAGTTGATACATAACATCAATGCATCAATCTTGAAATTCTATTGAATTCAATGGATCTATCTGAGACGGAAACTGTGGCAGCAAACCCTCCTGAGATCTAGTTTGGGGTAGTGATGGACTATTTGGGGAAACATAGGCTATTTCAAGGATTGTTGAAGCAACAACTCACATTCTCTAAGGAAATCTATCAACTAGGGCTTTATCTAGGCCACGAGGCTGTTCTGGGGCGGCCATTAGACTGTGGCAACAAAGAGGCAATGAAATATGGCTTATTCTTGAGGCTTAAGGTCAGACTAAAAGTACTAATATAATAGGGTTTGTTGATGCATTAGCAATTGTTATGTATCTAAAACTGTAGTGTGAAATTTGGAAGGACTATGGGTTTATAACCCATTATGTATTGTTGTATTGGTTTCATGCATATGAAATATTAATGGAATTTAATGCTGGTTACATTGTTTATTGTATTCAATATTGGCTCTATTTGCAAATATTTAAATAACATTATGATACTAGTTAGAATACAGATCTTATCATGTGCTATTATTAACCCTAAGAGCAATTTTTCCCTAAGGGGTACTACACATCTAGTGTAAATACAATGTGGTAGCATTAGAGAAATTCCTATAACAATACTCAAAGAAGATAAAGAGAAATAATTGAATAACTAAGTGTCTACCTAAAAACCCAAATATCTAGCCAAGAGAACATATAAAAGAAGGTGAAAGTCTTGGAAAGTATAAATGCAAGAAAAAAGAGAGAATGCCAAGCTCTATGGAGGGTAGCACTAGCACTGGTTCTTAGAGTTACAACTTACAATAGAGGTCAATCTAGAGCTAAAGCTAATGCTGGCTACCAAAGATATGTGAGGAGGCAACAATACAAACTCCTCAATAGAGTTAGCAATACTTGTAAAGGGGCCAACACATAACAAATGGTATCCTTTGATGAGTCAACGGTACTTAGAGGAAATGACGATATGATAAAATCACAAGCACAAGAAAATGGAATCCTAACTCCCTTGACATTCAAGGTTGTGGGAAAGAGATTATTGATAGAAACCTGGTTGCTCAAGCGACCCTAAGGGGTAGGGCACTAGACAAGGTAAATTTACAATAGATCTATCCATGCTGAGAAATATAGATTCGACAAGAACTTCCATGTATCTTCAAGGTGAATGTTTCAGAAGTATTATATTTAGATGTTGAGTCTAAAGAAATTTTAATCATTAATGATTTACACTAAAATATTAATCACAATCATAAATCTCACCAAGAGATTAGTTTTTTGGTAAATCATGGTTTTAAGAAAAAGGAAAAAGACAAATCAAGATAGGGTTCAAGCAAAATCCTTATTATACAGGGACAACAATTGAAAGAGAACGAGAGTAAAGCACATTAGCTAGGAGAAGCATTACCATACCACAAAGGCTATACAACAAATACACACATCCATATAAATTTGTACAACATCATACTGTATTGAATCACAAGTCATACAACCATACAACAAGGTGTATAATAGCAATTGTTGTTTGCTCAATTCCCTACATGTTGTACCTCTTTAGTAGGCCATACGACTCAAGTTGGGGTGGATTTGTTTACCCTGCAACTGCTAGGATTTAGTAGCTGTGGAGATTTCATTCTTAGCAATATTTAGTTGAATGATAAGAAGATTTGACAAAGAAAATTATGTGCATGTGTTTGAATTATTTTATGCTTCTGCTATTTACTATTTTCAGTGACTAGATGATTCTTGCAAGAATTATTTGATTAACAAAATATTAGGACAATGATCACCTAGGAATAGATAATTCCACATGGTATCAAATATTTTCTCTAATTGAGTTCCTCAATGGTTTCAAAGATTGTGCTGACCTATTTACACGATCTAGAAGTTTGTGCAATAGATCTTAAGAATCACATCAACTAACCTCATATTTAAGAACATATTGGAAGGTGCCTCAAATTTACTATCTTATACATCATCAAAGATGTTATGCCTAAAGGTCAACAATAATTCACATCTTAAATGAAGGAATTGAAGGCCAAGAAAATGATTATGGATGTAATAAAGGATCATTTGATTCCTCACATACCATGAAGAAATTAGCTAAAATATGATCCACACCGTGGTTGGGCTCTACCAAACAAAGTCTCTTTCTGTGGGACCTTGGATTCCTCATTACAACAAGGATGATTCAATTGATTCCTCCTCGCAATTGGGATATTGCATCCAATTTTGATGTATAATAAATTTAAGTATTTAGACTATGTATCATTAGTTAAATGTAGGTAAGTACCTAAGTTTCCCTTTTGTATATATACATATATACCCGTCCTAATAATGGCCAATTGGAAATATTCCTTTGAAAAATGTTAAACTAAATCCTCAACAATAATATATATATTTCTTCATGGAATATATGTAAAGAATACTTAAGTGAAATTGATAAATGCATTTTGTTTTCACCTCGAGAGAGTTGATCCTTCTCAACACTTGATTGATCCAAGATTAAGATGGATCCAAGCATGATTCCAATGGGTGCTTAGTATGTGAACAATGGGGCATCTTGGTAATGAGATTAGCTTGGTGATTGTTTTCTATTCTAAAAGAGCACAAATCAAGGGTTTAAGTTGAGCTTAGTGATGATGCAAAGTACTGAGTAACATGGGTTGATACTATTCCCTTTCAATTCCAATCAAGTTACTCTTTAGACTTTAATGATGTTTTATTTGTTCCAATTCTCAAGAAGAACCTACTTTCAGTATTCAACAATGGAGTATAAGGGCTATATAGTAGTGAACCAATAGGTCCTCACTAGGTTCATGGAGTCTAACCCAAAAGCATACCAAGTGATAGGGGTAAAAAATGTCAATTTATAAAGGTTTCCCCTGTCAAAACCTAGTTCACAACAATGACAACTTGTGCGAGGTGTGGCAGAAGAGGATAGTGCACCACGTCATAAATCATTTCCTATTCTAAGGGAGATAGTCCCATGTTTTCTAGATTTCAACATTGTGCAATAGGTTGCAAGCAGAAGGTGCACATTTGTCAAACATGCCAAGGCTACTTTCCCAAATAACAAGCATAAACCTAGGAAATGATACCTTAAAATTGATTGGGAAATAAACCTAGTCTCCAATACAAAACAATAATTGTGATTAGAATATGGATATGTATCAAATATATCATGCACAACACATTTCATTCAATGATACTAAGCACAAAACATAAATCTAATTTGAAAGAAAGTGAGTGCACCTTAAAATTCATTGGGAAATAAACCTAGTCTCCAATACAAAACAATAATTGTGATTAGAATATGGATACGTATCAAAGATATAATGCACAACACATTTCATTCAATGATACTAAGCACAAAACATAAATCTAATTTGAAAGAAAGTGAGTGCACTATTCAACACAAAACAACATTGGCAATCACCCTGGTCCAGTACACTAACAAATTAGTCAAATCTGCAAGGTACTCTTAACAAGGTGTCAAACTATAATCCCCATAGCTTAGCCACTCATTGAATAAATCATTATGGTTGGAAAAATAAGGGTCACATTTGCAGTGAATTAAATCAATGCATCGAGATGCTCGTAGAATATTTGGACTTGTTAATGTTATCAAAGAAAGAAGTATTTTTATGCTACATAAGCCACTATAATTTAAAATTTTAGTAATTTGTTCTATTTGAAATTTGAATTATTTTTCTTTATTTCATTTTTTCCACTGTAATGAAATGAAGTAATTTTATTTCTTATTTTTTGTAGATGTTTTTGTGGCTAAATTACAATGCAAAAGAACCAAATTTATAGAAATTTCCTATTCCAATACTCAACCAAAGTTATAGCACTTCAAGATGCAAACACAATTGGAGTGTGTTTGAAAAAAATACACTTGAAGAAGCACAACAGGTTAGAACCTCAACTAATAATTTATGATAATTATAATTTATAACCCTCTAACATATTGGTGAGCCTCGAAACTCAGTAAATTTATTATGATCATCTTATAGGTTGGATTTCCCAAATCTTAATGATTTGATATATGCCCACTACAATCTTTGAGCGTGGGCGAGGCAACTAGTAAATATACTTGATACATACACCATTTCCTTGGACAATATTAATATGTAGAAGTGGAGGTTGAAGTACAAGGTTCCTATTATGGAGAAGATAAATATGTGGTTAGAAGAGGAGCAATAGAAACATGTATAATTGGCAGGGGAGGTGACACAACAATAGGGGGGAAGAATGAATTTGACATAAAAAAGGGTGATGTGGAACACAAAACCACTTTCTACAAATATTAATAAAGCCACACAAACCAGCTGACATCACACAAATGATATAGTACCTTCTAGTGGAAAACAGACAAACCATGACCTTTTCCCACAATAGGGAGATAGATATTTGATGCTACATAGCTAGCTATTAGATTTGGAGTTGTAGATGATTCATGATGACGATATACATTTATTTATTAAATGTCGTTGATTTTTGGTTGTCCACTTTTGAGTCCTTGATTGGAAAGCTATCAAGGTTCAAGATTAAGTATCGACTTTGATGTATCATTTTTTATTTGGCATCCCCTACATCATATGTATGGATGTTTTTTCCATATTCATGTGTTGTTATGTTTATTTGAGATTGTTGGTTTATATGTTACAAAAATTGAAAAAATAATAATTTATTTTGTATTTTTGTTTTCCATAGATTGATGAATTTTGCTAATTTTTTCACCAACGTTGCTGAGAAGTTGTATTCCAAAACCTGTCAATTTTTGAGAGTGACAATTTTTCACAATGATCCTAACTGTGCCTTGCCAGATGACTAGTGGTTCATAGATAATGCTTAGATAGTTATTTTCAAGATTTGGGGTAAGTATCACATGATAATCTAGAAGAAGCCTTTAATTATTATCAAAGAACAGGAGGATCTTTATCATCAAAATTTTCATTAACTCAATATGTTGTTATCATATAGCCAAAATTTCTAATCAGTTTGTTGAGGTTCATGAAAAAACTACAATGTATTTATTTGAGCTACAAAAATCACAGTATGATATGTTGGCTAGCGAATTCACATTGATTTTACAAAATCCTTACGGGAAGCACCAAAATATGCCATAATTTGTGCTATGGGTAGTGAAGGAATCAAGGGTTTTGTAAATTAGGTTAAAAAAGAGTATCCTTTCAGAGGCAAAAGTTGGTCTTCATGTTGCCACAATGTATTTGAAGGTTTTTTTTCTCTTTCTTCTTATTACGAGAGAGTAACTGCTTATTGCTACAGTAAGGGAATGACTCTATAGAGATCATTCAGAATCACCAATTTTCTCCTAATCAAGTATCAATTGTATGGTGGAAAAAGTGGCAGCTAAATATAGGAGGACTTCTTAATCTCCTTGCTTCTAAGATTGATACATTTGAGCAAATTGAAAATGAAAATTGTCGAAGCTAATGGTCTTCTTTCTCAGCAGGTTTAACTCAACATGAAATTTTTTTAAGAGGTATGAGAAGAGTTGCTTTCAACCTTGCAAAAATGCCCGCACAGGTGAAGAATGTCATTGGGTAGATGGTCTTCATTTAAATTTTGACTATATGAGAACCTTTTATGCATTGTTTTTTTAATTTTGACTCATTGGATGAGGCCAGGTGTGTTGAGGAAGTCATGTATTTCATTAAATCAACATTGAGTATCACAAACTCTATTTTGTTTTGATAGGTGATTTGGCCTTTCTATGCTAACATATATCCATATTAACCCTAGAATTATCCAGCACTGTGAAGGATCAAATCCATCAAGGTGTGAATATTTTCGGGAGTGCAACAATTTGAGACTTCCACCCAAAAAATAAAAATCAAATCCCTTTCAGCAATTGATTGAAGCAGGGTTAATATAAATGCATGTTGGTTTTATTTTAGGATTGCCTTTTAATTAATTTTTCAGATTCTCTTTGACACTAGAGATTGAAGGCCAACTTTTATTTGATTTTAATTGGTATGCATGACACATGTGACACATGTCACCACACTGGGCTGTATAATGCACTTCTCAGCACAAACATGGGACCTAGAGGGAAATGATAGCACTTGATGGGCTATTTAGAGGAAACGGGCGATGACATTAGGAATTAATGTTTGCACATTTTATTCTTACACCAATAAAGAAAGGGGCCAATAAACAACTTTAGGAATATCATGCACAATTACCTAAGGGGTCAAACATTATGAAAGGGGTAATGACATTAGCATTGGCTGCTGGGAGAAATAGCGAAAATTCTTGACCAAAGAGGGTAAGTGAAAATGGAATCTAAGAAGAGGTGGTGACCACTCCTAAACAGACAAAATATTGCATCTTGTGTTGATGAAAATGGCATCTAAATGGAGATGGATTCCATTCTTAAATAAAGAAGATTACATCTTGTTTTCTATTAGGGCTACATATGAAAGAGATTATGAGGCTAGACATTGTCTAGCAGGGAAGAAAAGAAAAATGATCCAACATAATTTTCCTCAAATGTCATATAAAAACGTTTGGCATTTGGAGGACTTATTGTCTTCGACCCATCTAGTCTAAAATCTCATTGTGAGGCAACTCTATTATATGAGACTACAATCTTTGTGTGTCGAGATAAGTATCAGGTAGATATACTGATAAAATTTTTAAATACCTCATACATAGCTTAATGTTCCTTCATGAATGCAAACATCATTCAATATCCCTTAGATGAAATGGGTGACATATGGATTGTAGAAGAAAATTATCAAAATATTTGGTGTTAGGCTAGCTGGACTTGAAAGTTAATACACTCATGTCTGATACCTAAGTGATCCCTGATAGACACTTCCATTTTTTGTTCGCAAATGGAAAAATAAAGTCATAAATTAAACTTGGGTATATCATCATTAAAACTGCAAATAGTATTTTAACTTATTTAAGGAATCAACTAGTGTAACACATGGTAGCACATTCCAAAACAAGACTCCCTACTGAGGATGCCATAGAAAGCCAATACATACCTAGTATTTAGGCTACTTCGGGGTACACCAAAAATATCCAAAATTGACATCCCCTGCATGGGGGTACCTGCCGAGGAAACCTGTGCACTCAAGGGACACACATAAGTACCCACAAATGACACCCATTTTTTAGGATAATCTAATAAAAAACCTTTAAAACCTAATCACTATTTTCCCACCCTTTTCTACTCAGTCCCATCAACTCTCCTACACTCTATAAACCTAAAAAACCACAAATATTAATGATTATTTCGTAATGCCCACATACCATGTTGTTGCCTAAAACTTGTTTTTTTTTGTGTGTGTGGCTATTCTCTAGATATATTGGGTGCATATCCCCACGTACCAGATATTTGGCATAGGATATGAATTAAAAATATAATGTTAATAAGGAATATAGTATTTTCCAAGTATTTTATAGTTCATTCACTGGAAGGATCTTCCCTCGGAAGATGATAGGTGGGTAAGGGTTAAAGTACTACTGCAACATCCAACACTCCAAATGCTTTGGGGAAAAGTAATTCAAGGAATAAAAACAATTAGGATGTCTAACAGTTGGCATCCATAAAATTTCAATGGAAGTTTTCCTTATCCTATTGTAGAGTAATAAAATATTTTGTGATGGTTTGGTTCTTTCTATAGAATCATAACTGTTGTCAGCTAGATGTTTACTGTGTTAAATGATGTTATAATTTTTACTATTGTTGATTGTACTATTGTATTTCTTTTCCCACATTATTATTGTTTTCATTAGCATGCTGCACTAAATCTGGTGTTATAGACATGTATTTTCTGAACCATGATGAATTGGTAACTCATTGGAGTAATTTGGCCGAGGCCCAAGATCTAACCTATATAGCACCAAGAGTATATAAAATAGTATGCAAGCCCAATATACTAATAACTTATGACTTAGAAAGGGTTGAGACGACCTGAACCACACCAAGGATCTCTATCCTAAGAGTGGCCTACTCTTTGGGCCTTATCATAATGGACCAACATGTCCTTCATGAGAATTTAAACCGGGTGGAGGGGATAACAAACCATTATCCCAACCACTCGGTCACTTTTATTTAGTCCAGTCTCTGTAGTCCATAATAGTTCATGTAAAACTAGTTAGAAAAAAATGCATAGTTAAGTATTATAATAAACAATGTAGATAATAAGCACATGTCATTTTGTCAAGTTCTTTCTCATCATAGGCGTTTATCAATCTCAGATGAAAAGTAGAATTAAAGTTCTTCAAGAAATAGTGGATACATGCTTAATTTTATCATTTGAAAACAAATATAGATGGGGATTACATGACAATCATAGACACGTTGTCAGCTTATATTCATGAGAGTCACTTGTTTTGTACTTGTATACAACAACTAGACAAAATCAAGTTGGAACTTGGAATAGTGTCATTATACAATATGCTTGATTTCCTCAACAGATAGAGTGAGAGTGCTTCATTACCCCACAAAAGGTTCAAATCCCCCAACAACATGTTCAACCCTTGTGTGCCATATTGTTTATGCAAGCGGGCTATCCCACCTGCATAAGCAAGTTGTTCCATGTGGATGGAGCAGGATACAACTCCTAGGAAAATGTGGTAGAATAGATACCCTAGTCACAGGGTCTGTGTTTCAAGCCACATATTCACCCAATATGTAGTATATTTCCATGCGAGCCAGCTGTATCACCTGCATAAGCAGGTTTCTCCAACTTCCATGTGGATGGAACCGGATACAACACCTAGGAAAATATGGAAGAATAGATACCCCAGTCACAGGATCTCAATTGAAGTAGTAAATAAAAAATAACGTTAAAAAAATGGTAATGCCTTATCTAGGAGTTTTAGTTGAAATGTTTTCAAGCTGATAAAGTGGAGGATGAAACATTACGGGCAAAGTTCAAGGTGTGCAAGACCATAATTTCTAGCAGTTCAAAAAAATCGAAGTAGAAAAATCATATAAATTTTCGATAAGTTAATGAATGGAAATTATATTATGCCAAAGCTTCTGTTAACAAGCTCTAATCCCATTTTCTAGCCATAAATTAACCCTAATTATGCTGGGCTAGTAAGCAACATATGCGTTTTCTAGGTAATAGGAAAACTAGTAATCCAAACCAAGTATATAAGAGTATTCCAACCATATCTACTTTTTTGATAGAAACTTCTCCCAACTAACTTAGTTTTATTTAATAGATAAAAACTCAAAAATAAGAATGGAAAATATTTGTGCAAGACACTGAGGGCTGGAGTGCATTTTTTGCAAAGAAAATGAAGTAAAAAAAAGACATGAATGGGGATGAGAGAAATTGAAAGAAGAGACATACCTGCCTGCAAGCGTTGGTGGGGGTGAATCAAACTTGGAGAGCATTACCCGATCCATATTCTCTATGTAGCAATTGCAAGATTTGTTCTACTCACCTTCACTGAAACAAACCTTCTTTACCCTTTGCTATGAGAAAACAGTGAAGAACCATCAAATTCCATGCTTCTGTTGTTAACTGCGTGCCTCCTACAAGCCTCCCGTGACAAAGAAAATGAAACGAAAGGAAATAAAACCCAAACAAAAGTCACATTAGCTTGGAATTCCTCTTCAAGTGCAAAGAAATCAGTCTCCCACATTTCATTTTGACTAAAAGTCACTCACGCAAGTAAAGATGAAGTTATTCAACATGCATCCTTTTTAATGGATCTTTAGTCTTATGTTGAGATATGGGAACTATAGGGGTATTTCTCACCACACATGGGAGTTAGTATCTATGCTATGGTTAGGAGAGGAAAACAAGGGCCTTAGTCCCTAAATTAGTCTTTCTCATGCTCAATTGTCATGAAGAATGCCTCTAGATGAGAATATATGCATTTAGTATGTTTTGCATAATAAGAATGGGTCTCATGGCCTTTACTACGACCAAGGAAGGAAATTAAAAAAAGGGACTTAAGTTCTAAATAATTAGTGGTAATTAAAATGCTTCAAACCACCACATTAATTATATTCTCTAAGGGATATTCTTTGGCCTCTAAGAGGGATGTGTTTACCATTCAAAAGTTTTACATACCACGATTGGGTCTTGGAGCCTCATCATTGGATCTTAATGAAATTAAGAGGCTTTCAAATCACATATGATGCTTACAAGTGTAGGCTTGGTCAAAATAGGAACATAAGGGTCTTAGGCCTTATTTGAATCTTTGATCATTAAGCTTTGTGAATTAGTTCCTAAAGAACCACACATGACCTCTATAGGGGATCTTAGGCCTCTATGGGGGATATTTAATGCCATTAATATGTTTTACATAGTAAGGATGGGTCTTAGGCTTGTACCATTACAAAGGGGTGAAAACAATGGCCTGAACCCAAAAATGAAACTTCTTTGGCTTGCACTGCATTTTAGTATCAAAATCGCAATTTTCCATTTCCGGAGTGGCAATTAAAAATGACTAGCATAAATGACTAATTCATATACTTTTTGTACTTGATAGTTGGTTGTATTTTTATTCTTGGACTATAGTAGTCATTTACATTAATTATTTTTAATTTTGTTACTTATTATCTAATCATGTATTTTAGTCCTCGACTAAATTAGTCATTCAAGTTAGTCACTTTTAGTTGGGCCACTTATTATCTAGTCATATATTTTTATCCCTGGACTAAATTAGTCGTTTTTAGTTAGGTTGCTTAAAATTGCTGAAATTTAGTAGTAATTCACTTGAAATAATTGTGGTGACTAATTTTTGAGTCGCTTTGTCACTAATCTCCCATTTTGTACTAGTTAAATCATGCTTAGGTTAAAATTTGTGCTTCGACTACTCATAACAATGCTTCAACTTACGGATGGACTCTTCCAATGATCTAGGCTCATAAAACTCAATCTGGCTTCTATATGCTGGTGGAAACCCACTGATGAATCTCTGAATATTATCCTTCTCATCCTTGAGGTAAGGTACATACCTCAGCAGCTCTAGGAACCTGCTAGTATACTTATCATTTGCCTTAGAACCCATCTGCAACTCATAAAAATCCTTAGCTCTATCATCATAGTACCTCTCCAATAAGTACTTATTTTTGAAGAGTCTCTCGAACTCATCCCATATCAACTATTATTCTCGAATTCCCTTGAAATTATTCACATCTTCCCACCAGATATCTGCTTTCCATTTAAGACTGAAGGTGGATATTTTTGCTTTCACGTTCTCTAAGTAGTTATGTAATATAAAGAAATTATTCATCCCAAGAAACCATGCCTCTACATCTTCCAACTTCTTCATCTCTCCATAGAATGTAAGAGGCTTGACTTTCTTGGAATCCTAAGGAAACTACTCACTACTATAAGGATGATGATGACGACGATGGTGATAATGTCTCCTGCATGAGGAACTAGAATGATGGCCATACATACTAGTCCTCCTGTTCGGTGTATCCAATGATATTCCACCTCTAACTATATCCTCTCTATCCAACATGTATTAGGCTCCATTAGTTTTCTCTTCCTTCTCTTGACTGATCCTCAACTGTCCCTATCTATGCAAATTTTACAAGCTTTGAAGAATCAATGCATTGAATTTTGTGTGCCTTTCCTGAGCCTCAACCAACCTATCATTGTCTTCTTTGTAACATGATCTTTTCCCTCAAACTCCTCAATGTATCTATTATACTAGGAGAATAATCATCTCCATGTTGCCAAACTGATTTGTATGGAGATTCATAGGAACTGTAGTCTACAATTTTTCTTGTCATCTCTGATTCTCTTCTTCCTGCAAGTAGGTCATGTCAGATAAACCAAATATATACCAAAATAAAAACCATACCTCATTGACATTAAGGGGAGGCTTATCTCATCTGCAAAATCAGTCGACATTAGCATGATATACATATAATCATAATCATATAAATATAAAAGCATCATGCATGACCATACTAATTTTATGCCATGATCCCATGCATGACAACCATAATCTTGACAACATAAGATTTTACCCAAAGAGAGCACAACTTGCTTTGATACCACCCTCTAACCGCCTGCTCCCACATTTACCCAATTTCACCAGTTTGCCTAGGGTAAACATGAGTTGAGGGTCACTATGATAAGACTCAATCTCCTATATGACCTTAAGGAACTGGATTCAAAAACTTAAGACCTTACTAACTTCCCTCAGGTGTTATAGGACCTCCAAGAGCTACCCAACCCCTCCAAGTGTCCAACCCCTGAGCTAACTCTCTTTTTCAATGGCCTAGAGACTCAATCACTCCCTTGACAAGGCCTTCAAACAATTGTAAGCCTCCAGTCTCTCCCATAGGCCTACTTCCCAATGACTGTGGAGTTTTCCAGTCAGTTCTATTCTAGTGACCCCGAATTCTGAGCCACTTTTTCAGACCTAGGATTCAGGCCTTTGCCCATAACTTAGTGAAACTTCTAGAAACGATAAATAACACAAAAAAAATGCTTATAAAACAAAGATTGAACAAGAACTTTTCCTAACCCCTCCCAGCCAGGACATGCATTCTGTCAAACACATGGTGAACATGCAACCTACAAGTCATGAATGCATATATGAACATAGGGCTCTGAAACTTATCTGAGGTTTAACAAGAAGGACCAATGCCTTTTCACAATAGTTTTCATAACACCATTTAGGTCATGCATTCATTAACTAGACCTTCATTAATTAAAATGTGATAAAAAAACATATTTGTTCAGTCAATTTAGTGTCCTAAATTTCTACATAAATTATTAATCTGGGTATCGTAAACTGATGAAGTGTAGTGCACTATATGTGCTAGATGACCCTTTCTTACCTCACTATTTTTGAATTTATGTTTGTTTTGGGGTTTTTCTCTTTTGATTCCTAATGTTCTGCAATGTAATCTACATAATCTTAACCTACTGCTGTTAAGAATCTAGAGAAATGAAGTAAGAGCTCAAAGTAATTTTAGGCCAAATTTGGAAGTAAAGCTTTTTAAATAAGAAAATGAAAATAGAGCCTCTCTTCTTGCTATTATGATTGTTTCTAAAACATGAATTGAAAGGACTTTTAAAACTTCTATCTACTCAATTACAAAACCAAAGCTTAAATGAGAAAATGAGATGGTAGCTATCTATGATAAATAAAAAATGAAGCACTAGAAATAAGATTATCTCTACTCTCTAATCTATTTGCAGAATTAAAGCTTAATGAACTACTGAAGATGAAATTGCAGCAGAACTAAGTGAAAAAATAAAAATGAAATTGCAACTATTCTATTTTGAAAGCAAGGCTAAATGAAGTATTGTTGTCACTCTCCTACATAATTTAGGGAGAACTACTTCCTTATGATAGCAATTTAAGAGATTTCATTCTTCATCATTCTAAGAAAAGTAAACATGAAAATGCAAGGAAAGACTCATTCATAAATAAAACATTTCACCACTTAGTTTAGGATTAACCTTCAACTGAAAGGGTTTTTGTAAATATGCATTTATATCATGAGTTACTAAACTGATAAGAAAATGGAATTGAACAACTTAACTCAAAAACTAATGAAAAAAAATTGTAATGAAAGACTCATTCATAAATGTAACATTTCCCCACTTAGTTTTAGGATTAACCTTCAACTGAAAGGCTTTTGGAAACATTCATTTACATAATGAGTGACTAAACTCATAAGAAAATGGCATTGAACAGCTTAATTTAAAATCTAGAAACTAAGGCACAACACATGAAATAAATCAATTTATGCTACTGCCATCAACTTAAAGCTACAGTTAAGAAACTAAAAAGCAATGGAAAGAAAAGGACTATTCTACGCTAGAATACAACTACTCCGAGTTAGTGAAAAATGACATAAGTTGCATGATACACAGAGTTAGAAAACAATTATGAACATGATGAAAAAAACACAGTGAATTTACAATTAAACTAAAAAAAGACAAATAGAAATAAAAACATGTACCACCCAGGGGCCCTTTGCAAGGTCTCAGATTATGAACATGGAATGAGCACTTCACAAGCACTTCAGGTATCCATTGAAAACAGAGTTTTTATATTAAAACATAGCATTGAAGTTTTCACACTACAAAGCGGAATTTTGCACTATTACATAAGGAAAAACTTGAACTTGTTCTCCATTCTATACGCTGGTATTTATAGGAAAAATATACAACTATTTGAAGAGAGAAATCAGCTGTAGCAAAAGACATAGACAGGTAATGTGTGCAGAATTCTTGTCTTCGGTTTCCTTGAAACATAAATCTTCTAATAGTGGCTGTTGGATTCTGTTTGTGTAGGTAGCAAATGAGGTCCTTGGCTTCACGAGACTGCCTCAGATCCATCACTAAGAATCGTGTAAAAACATAGTCCTACTTGCCATGGGTTCCTTTAGTTGACTTCCCTTTGACCGGAGCCATCCACATCGATCCTGGCCAAATGGATGGGATACAATCCATGGTCTAACGTTTTCCAAGCTACCCATGTGGTCCTTTTCTTCTCTTGACACCTGTAACCTACAAAAGCATGGAGATGGCTACGAAACAACCGGTTAGCTGCGGAATGTGGCTGCGTTTTGTAGCTAAAAGGCAAAAGCCTATTCAAATAACAAACATAACAATATAACTTGTAAATCACTGAAATATACTCCTTGAGGCAATGTGTAATGGCTTTTGATGATTAAGGATGCATTTTTCATGGAAAAGCACGAATAATCTGAAAATTTGTGTTCGGTTTGAGCAATTTTCTTTTGTTAACAAAAACATTTAGTGACAACTTCAAGAAAGTTGTTTCAAGCTTGAAGTAATTTAGGGTAATCACATCCAAAATTTACTTTCATTAGTAGACCTTGGAATAATGTGATTTATTTTATCTAGTGGCCAATTACTGTGTTGAAGCATTTTTCTTACAAGAATTGTTCGAAATATATTTTGTCTTCTTTGATAGTTAAAGTTGTAATTATATTTCATCATGACGTATTATAAGGGGTGTTTTTAATAAGATTTTCCTATTTAATCGAAACATAAATACTGTAAATATTACCAAAAGCAAAACCATTTCAAGTGTTAATTGAGTAAATTATTTTATTGTTTAAGTGGCCAATCAACATGTCAACTTGATTGTTTGAATAATTGTAGTAAGTTGGTTTATATATATATATATATATATATATATATATATATAATCTTTGGAACATAAACATTGCATTATGGTTGAGTTGTTTCAATAATTAAATTTTATGTGAACTCTCTATCACTGAACAATGGTACTTCATACTAGCAGTTGAATACATACGATATGTATCTGCATGGACTTAAGTCTGGGAATGTGATTACATCACTATTGAATGAGCTAACTAAATTCACCTTTTGAAATTTTAAACTAAATTCACCTTTTGAAATTTTAATGGGTATATTCAAGTCCTTTGGTTATTATCCAAGATTATAGTCACTCCTCACTTTTGCAAAGAATTATATGTACTTAATGTCTAACTTCCACTACTTTTATAATCGTATGGAATTCAACTTTGAAATATTTTTCCTACAGTTTTTTTGCTAAGTTGTTTGAGCTGCTCTTTTGTCCTTAATAATTAACTTTGGTTTATTGAGTTTTTGCCAAGTGGTTTAAGTTTCTCTTTTGTGCTTAATAATTAACTTCGTCTGATGTTTCACCATTGTCATTGTAAGTGTAGTGATTTGTCTTCGAAAAGCGTTATTAAGTTCTATGATTGAAGGAGACGAAAAAGTTATAGTATGCATGCAGATTCTATTTTTCTTGGTTTTTCTTGGCGTTCGTAGATTGGAAATGAACATTTGATTGGACTTTCACAAAGTCAACTAATTTTATGACATAAAAATCACTATGTGTTTGGTGTCTTTTCCCAATGGTGTATCCAAAAGTTTTTTTTTTTTTAATGTAATTAGATGTAGTGGGGAATGTTTCTAAGGAGATGTAAGCAACAAAAAAAAATCAATACTAAATTTTGAGAAAAATTTGAATGTTTTTATTTTTATTTTTAATTCTACTAAACATTTGCTTCCAAAAATTTCAAAAGTTTTAATTTGAAATTTGATATATAAAAAAAAAAAAATTAATTCTCACACTTCTATTGATCAAACATCCAAAGAATTACAGAGTGCCTCCAAGAGTTTATTGTTTGGATTTTAACATATTATAAAAAATATTAAATTAAGAGAAATTTAAATTTAAAATTTGTTTTACTAGGAGAGAAAACTATGGTTGAATAAATTTTAAATAATTCATATACTACACCTTACTATTTGTTTTACATTGGTGGTTGTGTTTTTAATTAGGTTAACGTGACTGGCAGAGTAAAATCATACCATCGTTTAAGAAATTTGCTTATGTGTAGGGTGCAATGAGACATGCATGTGACATGTTGGGGAAACTATTGGTACGATTTTGATTGGTGGAGTAGGATCTATATTGCAAAGGCTTTTTGGAGACAACAAGATAATTGATGTTGATGTTCAATATTGATAATGCTCAAGTTGAACTGATGCAATTGCTCACTAGTGTGAAGTCATTATTGAATATATATTAGTCGAAAATAAATAAATAAAATTACGGTAAAACATAAAAAAAGATCGAACCATGGTAAAATAGAAAACACAAAGATCTTGATAATTAACCACAACCTTTAATGAAATTAGTAAGTTTTCCCATTTTATTGGTCACATTCTTTAATTAAATCTATGAAGGATGTGGAGTTACTTTCTTCTTATCTTCTTCACCCAGTATTTGTTGTTGGATCTCAAATTGGTAAGTATAAGTTGTTAGGGCGGATCAATGCAACTTTGTCATTTATTTTGATTGATCAATTATTGTTATCATCTCCTACTAGAGTAAGTCCCTCTTAATAGAATACATTGAGTTCAAAGGGGAAATTCTTTATTAATTTTTGAATTGGAAAAGAAACACCTCAATTTTGGAATTTAGGGCTTTGAAGAAGCTTCAAATTGTGTGTTGGGGATAAGCTTTCATTTAGACTTAAGAAAATTACATATTAAGTAATATAGAATTGGTTTCAACCATTTTTTTAATTACTTATGACTACGCTCAAAAGGTTTATGCACAAATTTAAAGAATTCTGATTATAAATAATACATACATTCAACTTAAATGAATGTATCATTATGAAGTAAAAATAGGTTTCTAATGACTTCTTTGTGCATTTTTTTTATCTTTATTTTAAGTGGATTGGAATATTATGATAGATTTTATAAATATTTTAACATAAAATTAAATTTAAATAACATAAAAAAAGAGTTAAAATTTTCAAAATTTATTAGAGATAAGGAAAATTATTTGACTCCAATTGGGCAATTTTTATTGTTTCCATTAGAGAAATCTTGAAAAACATGATCATTTGCTTTTGAAACCCTATGTTTCTTTTTTTCAAAGTAGAAAAGTGTGAGAAGATTAAGAAAAAAGAAAGAAAGGATAAAGTGAAAAGAAAAGTGTTCATTGGTTATTAGATTATATGTATTTAGCTTTAATATCATAAAACTAATGATCATAATTAGAGTCTTTAAATAGAAACAATAAACTTGGTATTCATGAAACAACATGAAAGAAACAACTCTCAAGACAAGCAGGGAGAAAGCCCCGCCCAACAACAAAAAAGTGAACTCAACGACCCCTCAAGCATCAATAGTTATGAGGATTCGAATACTGCACAAAATAAATCTTCATTTAGGAGCAACTCAGATCTAATAGACCAAAATTCTTCTCCAACTATCTTCAAAAGGATGAACACAATAAATCGCGAAGCTAAGACACCAATGTCCCAAGAACCAGAAGAGATGAAGGAGATGCAAGATAAAGGAAGTTGGAAGACCGTAGAGAAAAAAAGAAGGCTACAACACGAATCTCGTCAAGAAAGACGAGGAGCTAGACAATTAAAAACTAAGAAAATTATAGGTCCGATAGACCAATTTGGTCTCAGTGGATGTTAACCACCACCACCATCATCATCATCATATACGTGTTATTTGATTATTTTCTTTATTTATTTTTCATGGTGTTAATTACAAGTGAGATAGAATGCATGGGATATACAACCACATTAAAATTATTAATATTAATGTGGTTGATATAGTCGAAGGTTTCTTTTGTATCTACCATTGATAAATATGTAATAATAGAAATAATAATACAAAAAAAATGTTGCAATAAAAATATTATTATTATAATTATAATTAATAATAATTATTTCTTTATAATAATAATTATTTGACTTCTATTTGGAGTTGGCATGACCTTGTTCTCAGAAATCGCGCTGCTGCCTGTGCGCGCCCTAGCCCCTGACCTAGCCTGCTGCGTGCAGGTTCTCCCAGGCCCGACTGCTTGGGTTCTGCTGGCCTGCCCCTTCCTCTCGCCGCGATTGCCCTCTGCTCTCGCTCCTCTACTCTGGGCGCCCTTTCTCCCTGCCTCCTGCGGGGTATGGCTGCCTAAGGGTTGGCCTGCCCTTCCTCTTTCCCTTTAGGCGAGCCTGCAATGGCAGGCTCCGCCTCTCAGCCTCTGCTCCCTGAGTCTCCTGAGGAAGCTTTTGCCCCGCTCCTCTCCCATCATTCGGATCCCAGACCCCGTCCCTCCCATTCGAAATTTATCAAGAAACTAGATGAAATACCTGAAGTGATCTTGCCCCCTTCTCTCCCGAGAAAATCAGCAATAGCCTTATCTGAAAGAGGCCTCGTCGGTCAATTTACAGGCCTCTGGCCTTCTCCCCGCACTGTGCAGAAATGGGTGGAGAGAAACTGGAGTTCAATGATCCCTGGAAAGATCGCCATCAGGTTCTGCGGAAGGGGCTTCTTCACCTTCCTTTTCGAATCAAAAGAAGACAAGAGCCTCATCTTCCGCAACGGTCCTTACTTCATGGACACGAGAGGGCTCTACCTAAACAGATGGACCCCGGACTTCGACCCGGAGATGGACATCCCAAATGCAGTTCCTGTGTCGGTGCGCCTGCCTCATCTGCCCCTTCACTGCTGGGGAGACGAATCCGTCAAAGCTATTGGCAATGCAGTTGGAAAATACATCGACAGATCAGAACCAAGGGAGAACATGCATGCTTGTGCACGGATCTGCGTGGAGGTCGATCTGGGAAAAGGGCTACCCGAAGCAATTAAACTCAAGGTGGATCAATGGATGCACATACAGCAACTTGATTACGAACAACTCCCGTTGAAATGCAAGGTATGTCACGAGTATGGCCATTTTGCTAATAGATGTAGTAAGCTAAAAATTATTGATGTGGAGCAGAATGAAGAAAATGCAGGGGGCTCCTGGGAACAAGTAAAAAGGAAAAAGCCCAATCCGGGTTCCAACCCCTCAGCCCCACAATCTTCAAGCCATCCCCCCCCTCCTCCTCCTCGCCCCCCCCTTTCCTTAGACTTCCCCCCCTCCCTCAACCCTTTGAATCTCTATATGCAGAGGCCCTCCCCTCCCCCCAATCTCCCACCCCTGCCTCTCCGAGCTCTTTCCCTCCTCTCTCCCCCTCCCCCACCATTGAAAGAATCCAAACCAGAACCAAAATAAGAGAAGCAAATCAACCTTCCGACCCTCCAAGAAAAGTTGGCAGAAAAACAAACAAAGAGCTAAGAGAAGAAGCAGCGGCAAAGGAAATGGCAACCGGTTCTCAGCAACCCATGGATTCTTTTCTAGGCAAGACAAAAGGAAATGGCGAGAAGGCCAAGGAAAAGGCAAGACTCCACTCAACAATGGGGAAATAATGAATTTGGTCTCTTGGAACTGCAGGGGAATGGGCTCCTCCCTAAAGGTAAAAGCACTCAAGGATCTTCTGACCCAGGAACATCTAGATATTTTCCTAATCCAAGAGACCAAACTAACCGAGCAGGACTTCACTCTCCAAACTCAAAGATTCAGAAACTACTCAGGCATCTCCAAAGGCTCGGACGGGGCCTCAGGGGGAATAGGCACACTATGGATAAAAAACAAGTGGGAAATCAACAACCATCAGATTTGCAATTGGTGGGTAAGAACAGACTTAAGAAGCAAGAGCACTCAAGAAGTCCTTTTCATTTACAACATTTACGCACCCAATCACTACAGAGATAAAGCCAGCTGTTGGAACAGCCTAGAAGCAGATCTCTCCTCCATCCAAAGTAGTCAAATTATCATTGGGGGTGACATGAATCTAATAAGACAGGTGGAGGAAAAATTTGGAGGCAACTTCCACCCAGATCCATTCAGAGACAGGCTGGAAACAATAATTCAGACCTTCAATCTCATAGATACCCCCCTCTCTAATGGCAAATTCACATGGTCCAATAAAAGAACAGGTCCTCAGAACATCAAAGAAAGGTTAGACAGATTTCTAATTCATGAAAGGTTGGCCAGCAACTTCCAGGCAATTAAAAGCTACACAGTCCACGGTACAGCCTCAGATCACAAAGCAGTAACCCTCTCTCTGTCTAAAGGATCAAATTTTGGCCCCCTGCCCTTTAAATACAACAAGCACTGGGACAACCACGAAGAATTCTGCGCCCTTGTGCGAAACCAGTGGGCTAAAGAAATCCTTGGTTCTCCTCACTATGTGTGGGAGAATAAATTAAAAAATCTTAAGTCCGCCATCAAGCAATGGGCGAGAGAATTGGCAAACTCTGAGAGAAAGAGGAGATCCGATCTCCTTGCAGAAATAGACAGTTGGCACAGCGAGAAAGAGCAAATGCAGCCCACAATGGATGACATCGAAAAAGAGAAGAGTATGTTTATGGAGCTGTACAGGCAAAATCGCCTTGAGGAAGAGGAGCAGAGATTGAAGTCCCGCTGCCTTTGGCTGAAAGCAGGGGACAAGAACACCTCCTTCTTCCAAAACAACGTTAAGTTAAGAAGGGAAAGAAATCAGATTGACGAAATAGAGGTGGATGGGAGAGTCCTCTAGGACCAAGAAGAGATAAAAAAGGAAGCACATGATCATTTCCAAGCTCTTCTTACAGCAGACCCTCAGCATTACGAAGGAGTAGATTTTTTAAGCCCAATTGAAAGCAAAATAAAAGAGGAACACAATAGAGCGCTGGAACAAGAGCCCACTGAAGAGGAGATAAGAGAAGCCATCTTCAGCATGCAACAAGACAAGGCCCCGGGACCGGATGGATTCACGGTAGCTTTCTACAGACACCACTGGGACATAATCAAAAAGGACTTTGTGAGAATGGTGAAAAACGCATTCAGAAAACACAAGGTGGGGGACTACACCAAATCCTCTCACATCGCGCTGATACCAAAGGAAGCTAACCCCAAATCTTTCGACAGATTCCGCCCCATATCTTTGTGTAATGTCTCATACAAGACCATCACAAAGATCATCGCCAACAGGCTCAAGATCCTCCTCCCCATCCTCATCTCAGAAAATCAGGGAGGCTTTGTCCCCAAGAGGCAAATTATAGATAATGCAATCCTCATTCAAGAAGCCATCCATAGCAGCCTCGCCAAGGGAGAACGAGGCATGATCATCAAATTGGACATGGCCAACGCTTTTGACTGAGTGGACCATGCCTTATTAGCAGCAACATTGAGAAAGTTTGGCTTCTCCCCGAAAGCAGTCGACATCATTAGAGGATGCATCTCTGACCCGTGGACAGCCCCGCTGATCAATGGTCGCCCAGGTAACTCCTTCAAAAGTACCAGGGGCCTTAGGCAAGGATGCCCTCTCTCCCCTTTCCTCTTCATCATAATGGCTGAAACCCTTAGCATTCACCTGGAAGACCTTCGCTGTAAGAGAGAGATTGTGGGGGTAAGCATTGAAAGAGGTCTAAAGGAGATCAACCATTCACTATTTGCAGACGACACTCTCCTAATTGGGGGAGCCTCAAGCTTGATGGCAAGGAGATTCAAAAAGGTCCTGGACGCTTTCCTTCAGGCCTCAGGAGGAAAACTCAACAACAGAAAATGCAAAATCTACACTTGGAACGTGCCTCTTAGAATCCAGCAAAGCATATCCCTCATCTTTGACATCCCTCTCCAACATAACTGGAGCTCCTTCTCCTACTTGGGACTACCTTTGGCGAAGGATCACATAAAAGCAGGAGTTTTGGACAAAACACATAGAGAAAATGAGAGGTCTTTTACAAAGCTGGGGAGTCACTTGGCTAAACCTTGCAGGTAGAACCATTCTTATTAAGGCCATCCTCTCAGGGCTGCCAATCTACCAGTACGCTGTGATGTTGGCCCCAGCAAGCATCCACAAACACATGGAACTCATAATGCGCAGCTTCCTCTGGCAGGGTGGAAAACAGGATTCTAAAAAGTTCAGCCTAGTGAACTGGGGGCATGTAACTCTTCCTTATGAAAAAGGAGGTCTCTCTATTAAAATCCCTAACTTCTCCAATCAGGCCATGGGGCTAAAACTGATTTGGAAAATCATCACAAGCAAGGGATCTTGGTGGGTGGAGGCTGTAAAAAGAAAATATCTCAACGGTCCAAGCTCGAACATTCTCAATGAGCCAATACCTGATAGACCTTGCACCTCAGTTTGGCGCCTAATTAAAAAAGTTTTGCCTCATTTCAGGAAGAATGTGTCCAAGCACCTGGGTAATGGGAAGGACACCAAAATCTGGGTGGATAGAATCATGAACACTAATCCAAGGAGTCTTCAACTTGAGCTAAGGCCTCTTCAGACTTGGATGGAAGCTAGAAGGTTTCACACTCTCTTTGACATCTCCTCTTGGAATCACAACAAATGCAAAGACTGGAAGGAGCTGCATCTCCCCCAAGATCTTGAAGACCCCTGGCACAAGTTAAAGACAACTCTCTCAGGAGCAGCGCCAGTCAACAAAGAAGCTGAAGACTCGTACATTTGGGATTCCTGTGGAGGGTCTTTCTCGGTTAAGGAGGGGTACAAATCCCTTCAGAACGGCCTTCCTTCTCCCAATTGGAACCTCCACTCAACCACCTGGAATTCTGAATGCATTCCTAAAGTCAAACATTTCAACTGGACCCTCCTCAAAGAGAGAATCCTCACTGCAGAAAATCTGAGGAAAAGAGGCATTCAAGGCCCTTCAATTTGCTGCTTTTGCAAAGCTGAGGAAGAGACAATCCAACACTCCTTCCTCCTCTGTCCGTGGGTTCAGAATTGTTGGAAGCAGCTCACCAGTCCCTTGGAAGCCCGAGGAAGATACGATCAGGTCCACTCCCTCCAGAAGAATTGGAAAAAAGATTACCCCCATCATAGAAGAGGCAAAACTAATTTAATTAGAATTTGGAAATGCATCCCAGCTACCCTCTGCTGGAACCTGTGGCTCGCCAGGAACAACCTCATCTTCAACAACATTCAGCCAAGAATGGGCACAATTATAGCAAAAACGATGGCCAGCATCTCTGAAACAATCAGCGTGAACTACATTGCCATTCCTGATCAGGCGACCTGGACCCAAGAGGAAAAGGATTGGTACAGCAAGTTCAAAATTAGCCACTGCCTCAGCTCTCCGCCCAAAAGCAAAGTCTACAAGAAACAAACCCCCTGGAAACTCAGGGGAACCACCGAAGAAATCCACCAATGGATTAGTGCTCAAAACCGCCCCACCCTCTTTTTCAATGGAGCATCAAAGCAAAATCCTGGAGCTGCAGGTGCAGGAGGCGTAATAAAAGACCACCATGGTACTCTCATCTGCAGGTATGAATGGGGTCTTGGGGAAGCTACCAACAACTCGGCAGAAGCCTACAGCCTGCTCATGGGCACCAACATGCTCTCAGAAAAAGGCCTGAGGAATGCCATCATCATTGGAGATTCATCCATCATAATCTCCTCTATGATCACAGGGAATAAATTCACCAAGGAAAGCCTAAATAACACCAGAACCAGGATTCTGGACAACCTCAGAGATTTGGGAGATTCCTCCTTCAGGCACGTCCTCAGAGAGCACAATGCTGAAGCGGATCTCCTTGCCAGCAGGGCAGTCAATCTAAATCAGGGCCAAGTTCGTATTGATGACTGTGTTTCTTACAGAGCCATTCCTTAGCTCCTCTCCCTCATCAGTGTCACCAG
The DNA here is from genome assembly GCA_000404065.3 of Pinus taeda. Lineage (NCBI taxonomy): Eukaryota > Viridiplantae > Streptophyta > Pinopsida > Pinales > Pinaceae > Pinus > Pinus taeda. Next base: position 34,220 of record APFE031011083.1, read on the forward strand.
GTCTAATCTCTGAAGTTTTCAATTTGATGGCTGTCCTTTCTGCACTCAGAGTCCTCTCAAACCTCGATTCCTCTCCCTCTCATGTGCAGCCGCCTTCTATCACCTCCCTCATCCTGCGTGCCTTCTCCCCCCTTACTTCCCGTGACAGCAATCCGGATCAGGTTGGTATATGTCACCTCCTCTCCCAGGAGGATCTTCCTCCATATCAGCTCTCTGCCATCACCTCGACCTCTGAAAGGATTCCCTCGTTCAGGCAGCGCCTCCCCTTCTCCATATATTCCCCCTCTCCCTCCCTGGAAATCACCCCCAGCACTTATTCGTGCCCCTTGGTCCTGGTTTCCATCGATCCTCAGTCATCGAGCCTCACCATCTCTTACAGGAGTGTTGAGACAAATCAGGAGCTCCTCTGCTTTTCGCGCTGCGCCATTCACATCAGAAGGTGTCTCAAGGAGCCCAAGGCGCCCCCAGGCCTTCTCTCCACGCGCAGGGGTCTCCCTCCTCCCTGCTCCATCGTCGCCAACAGCTCTCACGCAGGAGACTCCTCCCAGAACTCCAGCAAGCCCATGCAACAGATAGCTGCCCTCCATAGGCCGAAGCGGTCTCGGTTCATCGACTCAAGCAACAGAGAAACTGATCGAAGGCCCACGCTGCTGGTAATTTTTCATTACAGTTCTAAGTTTTTCACTGACCTGGTTTTGCTGGACAGATTCAGAGGTTGGACGTTTCCTCCATCGCTTCTGCGCCCTCTGCTCCTCAGCTATCAGTCCCTGCCTCTCAGGCTCACCTCCTTCGAGCTTTCTCTCTTCTGCCCTGTCTCACTGTTCCTTCCATCCGCTATGGTAGATCAGCCAGCCTAGCAGAACCCCCCTGAACCTGATATCAACATCGACGGGATCTTTAGCAAGGACTGCACGATGTGCAAGACACATACATTCATGATAAACAGGCTAAGGAGCAAACTCCAGGAGCTGAAGGAGGATTACGAGTCTGATTCAAGATCAAAGAGGAAAAAACTAGAAAAGCAAAAGGCAGAAATCGAAAACTTGCAGGGTAGATGCAGCCACCTTGCAGAAGCCATGGAGCACCTCCGCGTCCTCACTCAAGGTTCTCATGCTGAGGCATCCACTAAGGCTAGTGGCGCTCGAAAAGACACTATTCCTGACTTCTTAGTAACTCAGAAAACTCCCTATGACCTTTAAATTTAGTCTGCTCTGCGGGGCTTTTGTAAGGCAATATAGCCGTTGTTTGTTTAACTTCAGTATTTTGGGCAGGAGAGAGGATAAAGGGTATGCGTACCCAATTTTTCCCCTCTCTGCCATAACTCAGGAATCCTATGTATCTGTTTCAGCTTTCTGATTTTATAATATAAAAAGTACCCGACCTTGTTAAAAAAAATAATTATTTAATATAATTTAATTTTAAATTAGGTAATATAAATATGAAACCTTAGATTAATAAAACCTTGGGATTGATATTAAAAACCCAAGGGAATAATAATAACCCGAGCTATAATAATCCCAACAGATTAATACGAATAAAGCTAGGGTTTATATTCCCTTGGGTTTATAATATCAATCCCTTGGGTATATTAATATAAGGATTCATATTCCTAGGGTATAGTATTATTCATAGGTTTATAATATTAACCCTCTAGGCTCAATATAAATCATGGTCATCCAATGGTTTAGATAGCTTGGATTTATAATATTCGTCCCTTGGACTTAATAATACTAGTCCGTTTGGGTTTTAGTATCAACATTTGTGTTTATAATACCAATCCCTTGGGTTTATCAATGTAAGGGTTCATGTTCCTATGGTTTAATACCAAAACCCCAAGGGATTATAAAACCAAGGCAATAATAGTAACATAAGGGATTAATACTAAAAAATTAAGGAATTATAAACCCAAGGGAATAATATTAAACCTTAGGGATTAATATTATAAAGCCAAGCTATATAAACCCTAAGATAAATATTATAAACCCTAAAATAAACATGTTTGAGGACCAAGAGATAAAACCTCTCAATGTAACTTGCCCAATTTTTTCCCTCTTGGGACTATCACTTCACATTGCCCCACCTCTCACATGGAGGTATGGCTGCATGTGCTCCCTCTTCCCACCTTGCTTGAAATTTCCCCCTACTGGAGGTCTCTACATGAATGGATGCCTCCACCTAGTCTCCTCTGTACTTCTCCAATTGTGGCAAATCCACAATTGTCTGAGCCTACCTCTGAGGCTGCTTCTTCTCTGCTTGAGTGGATCTCTCCACTCAGTCTCCTCTATGCTTCTCGAGTTGTGGATGCTCCACAATTGTATGATACTACTTCTGAGGCTTCTTTTGGGGCTACATGTTGAGAGGTAATTCACTCTCCCTCTCAACCACCAAGTATCTAGCCTTTTCATTTCTCCTCAAGGCTTTACATGCATCTTGTACCTTAAGAGCATATAGGTTCTTGATTCGTGCACTGATTTGTTTCACCTGTCATGTGGGGATGTTTCTAAGGAAAAACTTTCCCTTACTAAAAATCACGTTATATCCATGGTCTTCCAATACCGCAATGGAAACAAGATTCTTCTTTAGCCCTGGAACATACATCACATCTGTGATTATGAGAGGGGAGCCAGACTCCCTATGAAAGGTAACTATACTAATCTTGGTATCTCTATGCCTCCCGTCATATCCAAACTCTATGTTATGCTGGAGTTCTTTCTCCTCAAAATCACTAAAAAGATCTTTGTTCCCTGTCATATGGAACGAGGCACTGCTATTAAGATACCACATGCCTCCCATTACAGTGCTGACCATACATGCAATGAGAGTGAAATCAAGTTCAAATTTTGAAGCTAGAGCTTCACCTATTGCCACTACTGTTGGCTCCTTATTGCTTGCTTTCTTGTGTGGGCAATTCATGGCATAATGCCTGTGCTCGTGACAATGAAAACACTTGACTTTCGACAAGTCCATCTTCTTGCCACCCGTCTTGCGTTGGGAATTCTTTCCCTTGCCTTTGTTGTCTTTGCTCACTAATGAAAATTCCCTTTCCACTTCTTTGGAAGAGGTCCCATCTCTAGTGTTCCTCCGAATCTCTTCTTATACCAAATCTGATCATAGTCGTTCCTAATCTGGTAGCTTCTCCCTCCCATTAAAAAAGTCCTGGTAACTATGCCAGCTCTTGGGAAGTCCTAGAAGAGCTAGGCTCACCATATCGTCTTCAAAAACAGTAATCCTAATAATTCCAAGCTCATCCCAACAATGAGTGAACTTGGTCAAGTAATTCAGAGTTGAGTTGCCCTTCTCCATCTTGATCTTTCTGAGTTTTTTCTTAAGTGTTAACTTCCTATGGTCACTTCTATTCTGAAACAGGTCTGTCAATACCTTCCACATTGAGTATGGAGTTCACAGGTCCATCAATACTATTTTGGATTTGATATCTTTACTATTGTTTACTATTTGCGAAAAAATTCAATTAGATAAATTAATATGCTCAATAGATCATTTCAACATTTTATAATTTTACATAATTTTATAAATTTATGAATATGGTTTATAATAAGCCATATAATAAACCATATAATATTCTAAATTATTATGGTGGACTTGAAAAACATCTCTCATTACTTAAAAAATGTGGAACATGCTATTCATAAAATCACAAAAATAAAAACAATTCACAAATTTAAATATTAAGTTGTGTTGTAGCCGCTACAACACCACCCAAATTTTTGGGCATATTCAAAATTTTGGGTACCCCACCACTCACCCCGAAGCATGATCACACATGCATAAGGGTTTGTGATAATGCGTCATGATAGTAACCCTAGTTTGTCTTGGCCCTCCTCCCCTCAAGTGCATTAAGATTCCACAAATTTCCATCTTACTCTGTGCCCTTGAATCTATAGATGCACCATTGCTTTTGCATCACATAAATTATTGGAAATTCATAAGTTTGGTAAGGTGCCTAAATGTTGCGTTGATTTTCGGTTTCGAGCATCTCTTGTTTTACTCATATAATTTAGTTGCAATTTTTTACTCTCACCTCGAGATGAAATTATTTTCATAGTTTTAATTATTTATCCCTTTTCTTTGCAGGGATTTAAATGGAGCATAAGGGATATGAATATCATATGGCCACCACAGGTTTTAAACTCTGATAAGAGTGTTCTTGTTTAGTTTTTTCACCATGGAATACACAACAAGGGATTTACAACCATTAAGATATTTACTCCTGAAAATCCCCCATTAGATTATCAAGGAGCAAAGGATTCAAAACCAACAACTGAATTTCCAATTCAGCAGTTGAAAACTGTTGTTAAAGACTAGCTAAATGGGAAGACTGGATCAAACAAGAAAAGTTCATCCAGCTCATAAACAGAGTGTGCTTCAAGAAACTTTGATGACATTGTCCTCAAAAGTAAAGATCAATGGCTTGTTGAATGTTATGCTCATATATTATGGAACAATATTTGCAATGCGAAAGGTAAACAATGCCATGGTTAATGAAGCACATACTTTGAAAGCTGCAATTATAAGACAATGCATGGGGACAACTAACCAAAATTCACGTGAAGTAAATTTTTCTTTTAATACATATTTGGGTAGATACCAAAGAAATGCTAGGGAGATTCATAATGGGCAGACTGATCTAAAATTGTTGTTGCATATATCTCATGTCAAAACAGGTCAATGTCAAGAGAATGCATGGATATTGCCAACAAAACATTACATGGAACGAGTGAGCTAATGTTTCAATGATACAATGTTGAACGTGTTGCTTAGATGGTGACTAGAACTCAACAACAAGAGGCCTGTCAAAATGTTGTATAGTGAGACTATCAGACTCCTTAGTGATTCATCCTCAACCAAATTTTAATCAAATAACTTAAAGGGAGTGGCATGGAATACATACCAAATGACACTTTTATTAAATTAGAATCATGCCACGTGCTCGAGTGCTAGAACACACACATATATTTATGGTTATCAATAAACCATGCATAAAGGATCAACACCAAGCCTAGCGAGTCATGAATGACACGTTGTGGGAGTATGCACATAATATGCGATATGGTGGGCACAATGTGGGCCTTTATTAAAGCCGCGATGATCCTACATACATTTAGGTGTCAACAGAGTCAATGAATTATGCAGGCCTTACAAAAGGGATTATACACCTATTTTATCGACGACCTTATTAAGGAAGGATTTACGCCACAAATCACTAGACAACAATTTAATAGATTTTCATTCCAATATAACGATTTCCTTGAATGCCAATGAGAAACCGCCACTATTGTGTTGAGACCAAACCATCCGAATGGATGGAATCAAACACGAACCAATATTTTAGTTCAACCCCGGCCATCATAAGAAAACAACATTAATTCTCTGCCGCAAACAACTAGGAAAACAATAATAAAGAAAACACACAGCGCTCCTTTTCTTTTATTTCCAGTTCGAACTTCGACCAAAAAACAAGGAAATAGCCACGCATATACATCGTATATGCTAACTCTGTATTTGAACAAAAGAACAAGGAAATAGCCATGCAGGTAAAGCTTATAAAGGTTCACACTTCAATTGTTGGAGAATACGCTGATAATCAAACCTGTCCATCCACTGTCGCCAAGATACTTTGATACACAGTTAAGTATATTACATGCAAATCAATTACACCATGTTAAAAGGTATCGATAGAGAATTTCGAATGTAACATAAACTCGAGCATGGCCAATATGACTGTAATCATAAGCAGTAACTCCGCAAACGTACATGCTCATTTTTCCAAGCTCTCTGCGGAAATTCTAAAACATTACAACAATTTAAAAATTCATATTCACAAGATAACATTGAGTTTTTTTTTCATAATGACAATGCTGGCACTGCCTCCTCCCCTCCAAGCTTGGCGGCCAATTTATTTTTATTCATATGGATAACCTTACCTATTACAAAAGCAGACATTTTACATAATAAATTAAGGCTTTTTTACAACTTGTCTATTTGTGAAAAGATAGCATGTTTTCTCTCTACTTTAATGCTATTTTTAACTGAAAAAGATAGCATGTTTTATTCTCTATCCTCTTCCTATTTTTTGAACAAAAAAAACATAGAAATTGCAGGCTTTTTCCTATGAGTCACATGCTCGTGCATCAGACTCCCAAGGTAGAAAATGATGATGATCTCCTGATCATGCTTTTTAAATCTTCATCCACCTGGATCCCACAATTTGTTTTGCAAGTCATCATCTACTGTTGCTTGTTTCTTTTCTCCAGGTCTCCATATCTTATGCTGTCTTGCTCCACTAGCTGCACTTTCATAATCTGTCCCTGTTTTCATTTTGCTGCTACTTCTGTTGCTTCTCTTCCTTGTTGATGTCTTCCTCTGAGACACTTTCAACATGATTCTTCTAATTAATTCAATTTCCTTGTCCAATAATTCTTCAAGTTGCTAATTTCTTGCTACCTGCTGAGCTAAGACGGCTTGCTCAGTTCTTACCTTCTCATTTCTTACTGCCACCTAATCATCCATGCCCTCTTGTCTTCTGGAATATAAAACTTCTTCTCCCTTAATTTAACTGCTCAATTGAGTCAAATGTTCTTCAGTACCAATACCTGCATTCACCAAACACTTGTTAAAATAAAATTCATAAGGCCTCAGTGCCTTACTTCCCATTTCCAGTATTTTAGTGTACTAATCCCAATCATTCTTGAGATTATCACTCAGTTGATCCTCAACATCATCTTCTCCGAGAATGCCTCTGTATTTTGGTTCATAAAAATGAACCTCTTTATTTTTATTCATCTCTGTCTTTATATTCTGAATACTTATCTTCTGTACTTCTAGTCTCTTCTCTAGAACACTTAACTCATGCCATAAACCTGTCATCTCCTTTGAGAAACTTTCTGTGCAATCTTCAATACTTTCACAGCCAAGCTTCCTGTTGTTACCATCTCACCATCTATTATCAGAATATAATTCTGATTCTCAACTCCTGCAATAAACTCAGTTATCTGTCCATCACTTAATAAAAACAATTTCTCATTATCAACATTTATAACAAATTGATCATCATCATGTATCATCCATGCATTCATACAGAACTTGTTAGTTTTAAAACTACAAGTTTCAACAGTTTCAATTGTTGGTTCATATACCAGCTCCTCAAGCTGATCCTTTTCTTCATTTACAAGAACTTCCTGTGCTGTAACAGCAAAAGCATTGTTGTTTTCTTCTTCAAAGTACTTATCTCCTGAAATATTCTTTTCCATGTTTGTGACAGCTTCACAAGATTTCACATCCTTCTCAGCACCTATAATCACATCACAATTGTTAGCTATACAAACACAAGAGTTCACATTATCCAACTGATCTGGATTTACCCAATAACTCAAGAAATCATCAATGATCTTGTCCTCTGTTTCACCAATGGAAACCTCCTCTTTTAACTCAGCTGCTCTGAGTTCTTCCCGTCTCAACTGTACATCCATTATCTGCTCCGAGTATTACTTTCCTCCAAGTAACAAAGTGTTTGGATCAGTCTTCTGTCCCGGTACATCTTCTTCCTGCAAAGGCAACAATGTATGATTGGCACCATCCTTTCCAAACTTTTAGGTGTTTCTCTTCCCATCATGTATAGCTCCTCTGTCATATTTCCAAGGTCGTCCAAGAAATATGTGACACAATTCAATTGCTGGAGAATACGCTGATAATCAAACCTGTCTTTCCACTGTCGCCAAGATACTTTGATACACAGTTAAGTATATTACATGCAAATTAATTACACCATGTTAAAAGGTATCGATAGAGAATGTTGAATGTAACATAAACTCGAGCATGGCCAATATGACTGTAATCATAAGCAGTAACTCCGCAAACATACATGCTCACTTTTCCAAGCTCTCTGCGCAAATTGTAAAACATTACAGCGATTTCAAAATTCATATTCACAAGATAACATTGAGTTTTTTTTTCATATTGACAATGTTGGCACCGCCTCCTCCCCTCCAAGCTTGGCGACCAATTTATTTTTATTCATATGGATAACCTTACCTATTACAAAAGTAGACTTTTTACATAGTAATTTAAGGATTTTTTACAACTTGTCTATCTGTGAAAAGATAGCATGTTTTTTCTCTAATTTTATGCTATTTTTAACTGAAAAAGATAGCATATTTTATTCTCTATCTTGTTCCTATTTTTTAAACAAAAAAAAAACATAGAAATTGCAGGCTTTTTCCTCTGAGTCACATGCTCATGCATCATGGAGGAACCCATGATGCATTATAAATTTAGGGCAAGTCGCACTCTGTTAACCAAATAAGGTAATGCGACCTATTGGGTGAGCAAGAACTGCGGTCTCTCAATAGATTTGTAACTAGGATGGTCACAAAATTGTAGTTTGAGCTACAACAATCTAGTTCAAAAATGTGATCTTCCCTAATTGTGACTATTGGACCATCTATATGAGTCGTATTCCTATCTACCGGTCACAATTCTACTGACTGGTCACAGTATCCAGCTGTGATCTCTCCCACAGTCTCTATTAATGCCTCTCCCCTATAGATGCGACCTATAAAAAGGAAGCCATGGGACTTCAGAAAGTGACATGATTTGATTCCAATTAGGCGATTTTTATTGTTTCCATTAGGGAGCTCTCAAAAAACATAATCATTTTCTTTTGAAACCCTTTGTTGTTTTTTTTCAAAGTAGGAAAGGGTGAGAAGATTAAGAAAAAAGAAAGAAAGGATAAAGTGAAAAGAAAAGTGTTCATTGGTTATCAGATTATATGTATTTAGTTTTAATATCATAAAACTAACGATCATAATTAGAGTCTTTAAATAGAAACAATAAAGTTGGTATTCATGAAACTACATGAAAGAAACAACTCTCAAGGTAAGCAGGGAGAAAGCCCTGCCCAACAACAAAATAGTGAATTCGACGATCCCTCAAGCATCAACAGTTATGAGGATTTGGATACCGCACAAATTTTTTTCTTCATTTAACAACAAATCAGATCTTCTAGACCAAACTTCTTCTTCGACTATCTTCAAAGGACGAACACAATAGATCGCGAAGCAAAAACACCAATGTCCCAAGAACCAGAAGAGATGAAGGAGATGAAAGATAAAGGAAGTTGGAAGACCATAGAGAAAAAAAAGAAAGCTAGATCACCAATATCGCCAAGAAAGACGAGGAGCCAGACAATTAAAAACTAAGAAAATTATAGGTCCGATAGACCAATTTGATCTCAGTGGACGTTAACCATCATCATCATCATCATCATATACGTGTTATTTGATTATTTTCTTAATTTATTTTTCATGGTGTTAATTACAGGTGAAATAGAATGCATGGGATGTACAACCACATTAAAAATATTAATATTAATGTGGTTGATATAGTCGAAGTTTTCATTTGTATCTACCAT
>APFE031011083.1:44316-86204 GCA_000404065.3 Pinus taeda
CCTTTGGGATACCTAATACTTTCTTATATAATATAGTTGGGGCTTGCTACTTGTTGGCGTGTTGGGGTAAACAAACCTGATGGGTTTTTTTTATCTCGCAGTTGGAGTCTATGGAATAAGAAATAAATTTGATAACTTGAAAAAAGTGGTAGTTGGACAAAAAGTTCTAGAGAAAAGATTAATCTCTCATGCCTTGACAGAACTCGTTATCAATATCAACACCTACAAGAACTTTGTTGTGGAATATTATCAAAACTAATAGAAGGATATGAAAGAGTGTATTGTAAGAACCTTGATAAACACGACCACTGAAACTTGGAACATTGTTTGTAGGAAGAGAAAATTATGTTTCTTTTTTCCAAACATGTATGTTAGTATATTATAGTTTAAGGAATATGTTTTCTTATTATCATATATGGTTTCATACTATAACAAAACATTCGCCAAGACTTCACAATGTTTTATTATTCAGTAAAATATTTTCCAAGATCTTACAAGATTTTATAAATCAGTGAAAGATTCTCCATCACTATACAAGATAATATAATATGGTGAGAGATTCGCCAAAAAAATTATATATACATATTATATTATTGATAAAATTGCTTCCCACTTTTCCTATGTATCATGGGGGTTAGCGAATTTATTATACATATAAATTTAGGGTGGTTCTTAAAATTTTCCCTGTCCAAGAAATAAAACCTCTCAATGTAACTTTCCCAATTTTTGCCCTCTTGGGACTATCACTTCACATTGCCCCAACTTTCACAAGGAGGTATGGCTGCATGTGCTCCCTCTTCCCACCTTGCTCGAAATTCCTCCCTACTGGAGGTCTCTGCATCAGTGGATGCTTCCACTTGGTCTCCTCTTTAGTTCTCTAATTGTGGCAGCTCCACAGTTGTCTGAGCCTACCTCTGAGGCTGCTTCTTCTCTGCTTGAGTTTATCTCTCCACTCGGTCTCCTCTATGCTTCTCCAGTTGTGGACGCTCCACAATTGTATGATACTACTTCTGAGGCTTCTTTCGGGGCTACATGTTGAGAGGTAATTCACTCTCCCTCTCAACCACCAAGTCTCTAACCTTTTCCTTGCTCCTCAAGGCTTTGCATGCATCTTGTACTTCAAGAGCATATAGGTTCTTGACTCGTGCACTGATTTGTTTCACCTGTCCCATGGGGATGTTTCTAAGGAAAACCTTTCCCTTACTAAAAATCACATCATAGCCATGGTTTTCCAATACCACAATGGAAACAAGATTCTTCTTTAGCCCTGGAATATACATCACATCTGTGATTATGAGCAGGGAGCTAGACTCCCTATGAAAGGTAACTATATTGATCTCGGTAGCTCTATGCCTCCCGTCATATCCAAACTCTATGTTCTCCTTGAGTTATTTCTCCTCAAAATCACTAAAGAGATCTTTGTTCCTTATCATATGGAACGAGGCACTCCTATTAAGATACCATGTGCCTTCCATTACAGTGCTAACCATACATGCAATGAGAGTGAAATCATGTTCAATTTTTGAAGCTAGAGCTTCACTTATTGTCACTATTGTTGGCTCCTTATTGCTTGCTTTCTTTTATGGGAAATTCATGCCATAATGCCCGTGCTCGTGACAGTGAAAACACTTGACTTTCGACAAGTCCATCTTCTTGCCACCCACCTCGCTTTGGGAATTATTTCCTGATGCAGGAGCATCGGAACGGGCCAGCAATGTGGGAGATTGCCCACATGTTGTGGCTTGAAAACCATATTTTACTTGCTGTTGTTGCTGATAGAGTTAAATGCAGTTAGTTAAAAATATCTTTCTATTTGGAGCTAATTTGGTAGGCGCATCTTCTGTTTGAATAAATTCATGTCACCTTATCTGCTGTTAGAGTATTTAGGGAAATAAATGGCAACTGAAGATTCTTGGAGCGATCAACGCCGGCTTCTTCTGGGAGATCTCGATTCAGGAGCGCTTGAAATCCGGCAACAGGCTATAAACAAGTGTACTAACCGCCGAGCGTGTCAAAGGCAGCTGCGTTGGACTGAACCTGCATTTAAAATCTCACATCTAACTGATATTTGGGCGCTTAAAATCCGGACGATGGCATGATATTTGGATGTCAAAATCCTGATATGCCAAAATTAGGAAGGAGAAAGAGATGGGGTCGGCGGTTAATTCTCTTTCTGTTGTTTATCAGATAACATATACAAAAAAACGGGACCTGCGTTGTAACAGGAGGAGGAACAGATGTTCGGTTGGCCGATTTTTAGTTTTCTTGTGAATTATTAGCGTAGGATTAGTCGATGTAATAAAAAAAAACAGATGGATCTGTAATCTTAGAAGGATAATAAGGTTGCGTAGGCGGAAATTCACGCCTCTGTTTTGTTATAACAGGTGTTGAAATTATTATTTTGCCGGGGTTATTTTCGTTGTGGCCTCAAATGCTAGAGACTGGGTGTTAAACCGGCGTTGGTTTTGCTGTAGTATTTATTTTCTGTTCATGTTATAACAGATGCAAGGAAAAATTGCGAACTAGCGTTGTCCATCAAAATAAAAAAAAACAGAGGTAGTGTGTATGGTGTGACACCTTTGATGCGTGTGTGAAGGGCGAGCATCGGTGATTGCTGGAGGGCTTTCAGCTTGTTTGTTTAATTTCCTGTGATATATAATACAAAGTTGTAGGCCTATGCTTCCGTAGAGGATATGTCTTCATGGTGTATATCGGTATAGAGAAAGGAGTTAGTTTTAGATCGAATGATATGCAATCCATTTTTTTTTTAATTTGCGTTGGGATTAAGTGGATGTTTAAAAATGCTTTGTTGGTATCGAGCAAGACTGTAATTGTTGTGCGATGGGCTGCGCACTGTATAACAAGTGCAGGAATCTAGTTCTTCATTGAATGTAAACAGAGTTTTCCATTTAATTAATTTTGATATTCTGCATGTTGAAAAAAACAGAGGTTTTCTAATTTGATCGATTGAAGGCTTGGAGCGTATTCAAAACAGGTGTTCGGTGCATCATTTCCCTTGTCCTTGTTGTATTTGCTCACTAATGAAAATTCCCCTTCCACTTCTTTGGAAGAGGTCCCATCTCTAGTGTTCCTCCAAATCTCTTCTTGTACCAAATCTGACCATAGTCGTTCCCAATCTGGTAGCTTCTCCCTCCCATTAAGAGAGTCCTGGTTACTATGCCAGCTCTGGGGAAGTCCTAGAAGAGCTAGGCTCACCATATCGTCTTCAGAAACAGTAATCCTGACACTTCCAAGCTCATCCCAATAATGAGTGAACTTGGTCAAGTAATTCAAAATTGAGTTTCCCTTCTCCATCTTGATCTTTCTGAGTTTGTTATTAAGTGCTAAGTTCCTATGGTCATTGCTATTCTGAAACAGGTCTATCAATACCTTCCACATTGACTATGGAGTTCACAGGTCCATCAATACTATTTTGGATTTGATATATTTACAATTGCTTGTTATTTGCGATAAAATTCAATTAGTTAAATTAATATGCTCAATAGATCATTTCAACATTTCATAATTTTACGTAATTTTATAAATTTACGAATATGGTTTATAATAAGCCATATAATAAACCATATAATATTCTAAATTATTATGGTGGACTTGAAAAACATCCCTAATTACTTAAAAAAATGGAACATGCTATTCAGAAAATCACAAAAATAAAAAAAAAATCAGAAATTTAATTATTAAGTTGTGTTGTAACTGCTACAACACTACCGAAAGTTTTGGGCATATTCAAAATTTTGGGTACCCCACCACTCACCCCAAAGCATGACCACACATGCATAAGGGTTTGTGATAATGCATCATGACAGTAACCCTGCTTTGTGTTGGTCCACCTCCCCTCGAGTGCATTAAGATTCCTCAAATTTCCATCTTACATCGTGCCCTTGAATCTATAGATGCACCATTGATTTTGCATCACATAAATTACTGGAAATTCATAAGTCCGGTAAGGTGCCTAAATGTTGCGTTGATTTTCGGTTTCGAGCACCTCTTGTTTTACTCTTATAATTTAGTTGCAATTTTTTACTATCACCTCCAGATGAAATTATTTTCATAGTTTTAATTATTTATCCCTTTTCTTTGCAGGGATTTAAATGGAGCATAAGAGATATGAATATCATATGGCCACCACAGGTTCTAAACTCTGATAAGAGTGTCCTTGTTTAGTTTTTTCACCATGGAATACACAAGAAGGGATTTCCAACCATTAAGGTATTTACTCCTGAAAATCCCCCATTAGACTATCAAGGAGAAAAGGATGCAAAACCAACAACCGAATGTGCAATTCAGCAGTTGAAAGATGTTGTTAAAGACTGGCTAAATGGGAAGACTGGATCAAACAAGAAAAGTTCATCCAGCTCATAAATAGAGCATGCTTCAAGCAAATTTGATGAAATTGTCCTCAAAAGTAAAGATCAATGGCTTGTTGAATGCTATGCTCATATATTATGGAACAATATTTTCAATGTGAAAGGTAAACAATGCCATGGTTAATGAAGCACATAATTTGAAATCTGCAATTATAAGACAACGCATGGGGACAACTAACCAACATTCACGTGAAGTAAATTGTTCTTTTAATACATATTTGGGTGGATACCAAAGAAATGTTAGGTAGATTCATAATGGGCAGACTGATCTAAAATTGTTGGCGCATATGTGTCATGTCAAAAAAGGTCGATGTCAAGAGAATGCATGGATAGTGTGAACAAAACATTACATGGAACGAGTGAGCTAATGTTTCAATGATACAACGTTGAATGTGTCGCTTAGATGGTGACTGGAACTCAACAACAAGAGGCCTGTCAAAATGTTGTATACTGAGACTATCACACTCCTTAGTGATTCATCCTCAACACACTTTTAATCAAAGAAATTAAAGGGAGTGGCATGGAAGACATACCAGATGACACTTTTATTAAATTAGAATCATGCCACCTGCTCAAGTGCTGGAACACAGACATATATTTATGGTTATCAATAAACCATGCATAAAGGATCAACACCAAGCCTAGTGAGCAATGAATGTACGTTGTGGGAGTATGCACATAATATGCCATATGGTGGGAACAATGCGAGCCTTATGAAAGGCGTGATGATCCTACATACATTTAGGTGTCAACAAAGTGCATTGGTTCCATACCATATCATAATGCCCATCACAGAGAATAATGGAATATGAAGTGCGTTGACAGCCATTCCAAGAAGAAAACTAAGCAATGGAGGAACCCATGATGCATTATAAATTTAGGGAAAGTTGTTCTCTGCTAACCAAATAAGGTAATGCGACCTGTTGGGTGAGAAAGAACTGTGGTCTCTCAATATATTTGCGACTAGGATGGTCAGAAAATCATAGTTTGAGCTACAACAATCTAGTTCGAAAATGTGATCTACCCTAATTGCAACTATTGGACCATCTATATGAGTCATATTCCTATCTACAGGTCACAATTCTACTGATTGGTCACAGTATCCAGCTGTAATCTCTCCCACAGTCTCTATTAACGCCTCTCCCCTATAGGTGTGACCTACACAAAGGAAGCCATGGGACTTCAGAAAGTGACATGACTGTTTGTAATGACAGTGGTGTTATAGACAAGCTCATGCAATGACACCACATGTTTACAAGCATTCTTCAAGCTCAGGTGACTAAGTTGCAGGTGATAAGGATATTTTGGAAAAGGAATGACGTGAAAGTGTTATTGATTCTATGAGAAAGATGGGAGGTCATTCTATATCTATTAATATTATTAGTATTATGGTTGAAAGAAATAGAACATTCACGCGGAATATTTTCATAGTCGTACTTCCATTTCTCCCTTGATTACTTCAAAGTGAGATTAAGTGTCACCTTATTGCTGCTATGGAAACCATGCTTGTACTAGGGAAGACTTTTGGTGATGTTACCTAGGCAGCCATATCAACATACCCAACAATGAAAGTTGATCTCTGAGTAGAGAAAAGGCTTGAACATTGTAGTCTGTGCTACATTGAACTCGGAAACATCAAGTAGATCCTTTTCGCTTTAATTAGAAGAGCTAGAGTTTTTGCTAAGTATGTCCATGGTTTAAGTTGAACCTTTCACATATGCGACTAGACTATCTCCAAGTCACAAAATCATAGTTATAAGCCTCATTCATGCAGCGAGGATTTGCAACTTGTATGTATTGCGACCCTGCGACCCCTCTCCAAGGTCGCAAAACCACACTTGAAAAATCTCATGATCTCTATGAGACTCCCTCTTTTGCGACTATGCGACCTTCCATTAGGTCGCAAGATCGCAACAGAGGCCCCAACACCATCACTTGAAAATGCAACCCGAACTACGATGTGACTATGCAACCTACCTTGCCTTTACGAAATGTGACGGGAGCAACATTGCAGGTCACAAAGTCGCATTTCAGGGCTCCAACGTTGCTTCCAGAAAATGCGACCTCCATTAAATGGAGACTGTGTGACCTCACCAAATATGTGACCCCAGGAAAACATATCTAGCTCCTTACCCATGAAATAAATTTTCTTCATAATATAAGATAATGGAAGTAGGAGGAACGCACTACTTTCAACGCCTAATTGACTGATCGAAAGTGTTGGATTATACATCAACAAACATACAATATCCAACAATGCATTGGGATGCATCGTAAAAAGAATATTAAAGGGGTGATACAAAGAATGTTGAGAACCCTTATAAAGGGCTATGGAAGGCCAAGCCATCTTGATGATAGTATCTCAGGGCCATACATTTTTGCTATTATTATTTGTAACATTTTCTACTTGTTTTTATTAAAGTAAACTTATATTGATGATTAATCAACGGTTGTATTTGTTGCAGGGTTGATGTTGTGAAAGAGTTTGTTACTGTAGTTTCCAGAGACATGACAAAACATCATCCAGTTTTAAAAGCACTATGCCTTTGAAATTGCAAGACAACGAGGCTGCATTCAAAACTTGTTCTAAGGATAATAATAGATCTATGGATGATAACATGATCGAGGAAGCTTAGAAAAACCCCACAAAGGCCACTTGTTTCGACAACACCATTACATGGAAGGGGACTATATAAGGGTCCCAAGTAGTGTTTTTTTTTTCAAGAAAGTACTTATGCTTTAAATCATTCTTTATTGAAAAGTATATATGACCAATGTCATTTGTGTGCAGGTGGAAGGTTTGCATGGAGAAAGCTAGGGTTTTTGTAAGAAACTGTGTGATTAGGGTGTCAACAAACAAGCTAGCTGCATCCATGTAGATACTTGAAGCATTATGTAAACCATGATGGAAGGAAGAATAGTAGGCTAATCAACATTCAACACAACAAATGCGTCATAAACCTATTTAGTAAGTCATATTGACTGTGCAACAACATTAGGGTTTCCAGCAACCCTCTTTTATTATCCTCACATTTTCTCTTCTATCAATATGTAAATGTTCTCATCATGGTGCCAACAAGTATGTTGAGTTCGATCGAGCATGTACTAGGTGTTAGGCATGAGAGAGCAGTGAGGAAGTTCAACAGTCATGAGGGTAGGTGAAAGGTCACAGTAGGTGAACAATCACCTCACCTCTATAAATGTGCCTTCATGCCTCATTGACAGTGGACTTTAGCACCTAAGTTGAGGCCAATGGAGATACTTGATTGATGCTTGAGAGCTAAGGGCACTCAGTTCTTGGTAGCTAGTAGATTAAGTTTATAGTAGGGCTAGGGTTTTGACACCCGGCGATGGTATGAACAATCCATGTTCCACTACTGGGTATTAACCAGTTGCATGATATGTATTTGAAGTTGCAACAATATTAATAAGATGTTTTCTCTCACCTTTGAACTAATTCCCATGCTGACTCATGGTGGTTGTATTAGCTGTCTCGTACCTCACCATGTCTTTATGAGTGATTTCATATACGCGAGATGTTATGTACTGATACATAGTGGTTGCATGTATGTTTCACTTTAGACTCTATGTCCACTTCTTCCTTGCCATGTCGGTGACCTATTGTGAACTACTTCGCAATTGACCTTCGACATGTTCTTGTTTATTATGTCCGATGGGGTTTTATCTAACTAATCGCCCTCATCATTCATCTCTTCTTATCGTTGTTGTGATAGTTTGTTTAAACCTCTTTATGCAACTTGTTAATCTTGGTCTAATTTTGTTTTGTTGTCCGAGCACTTCATTCCCGCCCCACTCTGGCACTTTCTCATTTGATAACCAAGAGCAGAAAACATTCATGGTGGAATCCAGGCCCACATATCGGATGGGGCTCCTATCCCAAAAGGTGTGATGTCTAATTGGGACTTCACACTGGGGAGACCCCTTAGTTGTTGGAGGTACATTTTGGCCTGTCAACAAATTTTGCGCTAGAAGGAGGGCCAAATGACAAGCTGAGCCCTTCGATCCTCCATTTTTGTCTCATATAGGTTAGTGACTCTGACCAAAATCTTGCTCCTGGGGTGTTTATCTGGTTTGTCTATCTTTCGATTTTCCATCCCCTAGGAGCAGCTCCACCACTTGCCTCAGTTAAAGTTTGATGGTGAGGATGGAACAACTTTAATCAAGCACATTTATGACTTCCTCAAGTTCTGTGAATATTTTTAGATCAACGATGAAGTGTTTGCTTGTGCGTTTTCTTCCCTCACCCTTGAAGGTCGTGCCAAGCAATGGTGCCACACGTTGCGAGTGGCGTCCATTCATTCATTCGAGAAACTTGTCGGCAAGCTCCAACAAGCGTTTGAAATGTATGATTTTCAAGATGTCTTAAAGAGGATAAATGAGCTTTGGATGAAACCTGAAGAATCTTTAGAAGACTTTTCTTTCAGATATGTGCGTCTTTTTTTTGAATTTCCTGAAAGTGACGTCGACTGGGTATATTTGAATATAGATTTTCAACGATTGGTCCTGATTTCCTTACAACATTTTCAATTAGAAACAAGTCCCATTTCACATGAGTATCATCATAATTTGCAAATTACAAAGTACCCAGATTCTACCCGTGATTTTTTTTTTCCTATCTCTTTAAATCTGGAACAACCTCAAAACTCGAGGAAGATATTACTGTTTTTTGGATTTCTCATCCTCCTTTTGACTTGTTGCATAATAAGATTGTGGCCATTAATGGTTCAAACAATGAACAGTGCTTTCTAGGAAACAGATCTCATGATGTCGTCTCTAAATCCCTCCTACATTCTTTTGGTTTTGAATCTGAAAATCACATAACATCTATTCCGATCGAGTCCATTCAACATACGTCGCAGTATATCTCGGGATGTCATTCAACTATGCATTATGGTATTGTTATTGTCTCAAGTAATGTTGATTGTCTTATCAAATCCACGGAACATATCAGGCCTGTAAATCTATCTTTCCCTTTGGCGAACGTAAATGGGCAGGATGCGAGTTCGGGTCTGATCGGTGCTCTTTCATCTGATCTTCTGCATCCATCCTACCCTGATTTAGTCTATGGGACTACTACACCGACGATTCCTTCAAGTCATTCATATCTTTATCTCACTCGCATTGATTGCAATCATGTGCATGGGGCCGAGGTTTCACAGTCAAAGGATGCAGAGTTTGAATCCCTTATGCCTGATCTTTGCCACTTGCAGCCTTTAACAAGTGAGGAAGAGGGCCCTGCATCTCGCCCAACTCAAGTTGGTTCCCTCATTAATCCCGCTTCACCTCCAAGCCAAGAATATCCTTATGTATTAGATACCCAACATGATCAAACTAGCAATTTCAACGATTCTCATTTTACCAAAAATATATTTGCTCATGCCTCTAGTGATTATCCTACGTATTTGTCTACTGATCCTACGAAGCCACCAAAATTTTCTGACCCACCTTTTGAATGTTTAGGGACTCATTAGGAAGTTGAGGCACTTCAGCTTCTGCTGATGGTTATGTCAAGTTCTCACATTCCTGATGAGAGCCCTGAACCAGGTCAAATTAGGCTTTCCAAAATTAGCGTTTCTACACATCATGCTCCTCTTAGCATCGTCCCGCCGGAAGTGAGCTCATCTTGGAAACCCTCTGATTTCAGCAATGCCTCTCTGAGAAAATCTTACGATCACATTTCAACTGATGCACATCAACCTCTATATCCTAATTTTTTTGCTAAAGGAAGTGCTCTGGCCATTGTCTCAAATATTTTTGGTTGTCTCCCAGCCAATAAAATCTATCAACATACGCAATCAAATGATACCTTTCAATCTCCTAAATGGAAAGGGGCCAATTGCGTGATCTGCCCTTTGCTTGACACTCTTGCAGTTGATTCAGTTCATTCTTGGGAATCTAAAGAGTCTCATTTGTTGAGCTGATGATATATGAATATTCAGACAATGAATCCCATCCACAATATTTTCACTGATAATTGTCTGGTCACAACCAAGAATAACCGTATACACCCATCTACAAATCTTGGAAAGCTACCAATATTGGATGGTGTGTCGTTTGAAGGTTCAGAGGTCAGCCAAGACGATGAGGCACTTCAACTTCAGTTGATGGTTATTTCAGGTCCTCAAGTCCTTGGCGTAATCCATGAACAATTCCAAACAAGGTTTTCTGAAATTAGGGTTTATGTGTTTGAGTCCTCAGGGATCTCAGCTACACCCAATAGAGGTCCCTTTTTTTCGGGTTATCAAGTTGATCATCCTCTACATCATGATAGGGTTGCTGATTGGATTAATATGGTATATTCCTTTACTAGCTGCCAACATCTTGCCTTACTTGCATTGGATTTAGGGTTAAGCATAAACAGATGTATGTTATGGATAGATGACTATAAATTTCACGCTTGTGGTTCAGTTTACCGGGATTGGGTTTTAGTTTGTCTTGAAAGGTCTTCTCTGATGTGTTTCCCTACAAGTGGAAAATATATTCTTTTTATTGTGCATTCTTTACAGGTAAGCAAGCTATTTTTTCACAACTCTTCCCAAAAATTCTAATTGTTGTCATCTTTGTTTTTGCAGGTTGGGAACTCCTGCAGTGGCTGCATTGGACGTTTGATTTCACATAACCCAACCTATGCTTTGGTTAATTTAGGATTTAGGGTTTAGACTAGTTAGGTTTTAGATTTTCTTATCAGTTGTCTGATTAGAATTTGCTCGTGATTTAAATTTGTCAAGTTTCATTTTCTTTACTGTAGGTAGTTAGTTCCCTGCTTGTTTCTTCTGCACTCATGTCCTTGCATTTGTTTGTTATTGAGTCACATTTATGAAATCTCTACATACACATTGCATTGGTCCTTTAATGGCAATTAGTTGATCTCTTCTGCACATAGCATTACATTGGGTCATCAACCATGGTTGCTGCATTGCATCATATGCTTGCCTTCTCACTTGGCACACACTCACCTTTTACCTAACCTGGAATTTTGACCTATGTTGCATGTCGCTGCATGACCCTTCATGAACCTAAAGATTCGAAAGTTGTGGGTCCATGAATAGCTTTCTCACACATTTGGCTCTTAATCCAAGTGCATTGCTTCAACCTCTTCACACCAGTTTATAAACCCTAGGAGAGTTTCTTGGTCACCTATCCCTAGAACTAAAACCATAGCCCTGTGATTGTGCGAAGTTGTGATGGTTACACCAATGGGTAGCCTCTCTTAGAGCAAGTCATCAAATTCACATCCTGAATATCTCCCTAATCTGGGGAACCCTAATCTGTTTAAATGACCTATACCCATAACTTGAACCTAGTGCCCAGCATGGTCTTGATTGTTTCAATGACTTGTGTTATTTTACTTGCAGACTGGAAATGAGATGTGAAAGCTTGGCATGAGGGAAAACCTAAATCACGGTATCCCTTAGTTTCTATCAAACAACAAACAACCTCTCTTGGTCGTAAAATAAGTTGGGATCCCTCATCTGCCCTGGCACAATGAACACCCCGAAATAAGTGCAAATGCACACGTAAAAGAAAATGAAACCAAATAAAGGGTAAAGGATAGAGAAAGGCTTCCTGTGCAGAGAGGTAATGCAATGAATCTACCGGGGTACTAACCAGGCTCGCTGGCAGTGGAGCAACGTTTGTGATTTCTTGAAGTGACTCCACTGGGGTATTGTCCAGGCCTGCTGGTAGTGGAGAAACACCAGAAAATTACTTTCAAATTTCTGCATACAATAATCCCTCTGCCCTATTCTTTGCATCATCATTAACTACCGGCATGTGTGAACTATCAATGAGGTGCTTACTGACTGGCAAGACCTGGCTGAGGTAGGAGGGAAGGCATATATGAAACGGTCGTGGCCATGCAAGAGGTACCCATAACATTTTTTCAATATTCCCTTGCATCATTATTCGCACTTGGACTACTACATGGGTGTTGACATAGATACTGGATTCTAATAGTGGTTTGCCAATTGTTGTAGTTGCTACAACACCACCCAAATTTTTGGGCATATTCAAAATTTTGGGTACCCCACCACTCACCCCGAAGCATGATCACACATATGCATAAGGGTTTGCGATAATGCATCATGACAGTAACCCTGCTTTGTCTTGGTCCTCCTCCCCTCGAGTAGATTAAGATTCCTCAAATTTCCATCTTACTCTGCGCCCTTGAATATATAGTTGCACCATTGCTTTTGCATCACATAAATGACTGGAAATTCATAAGTTTGGTAAGGTGCCTAAATGTTGTTTTGATTTTCGGTTTCGAGCACCTCTTCTTTTACTCGTATAATTTAGTTGCAATTTTTTACTATCACCTCGAGATGAAATTATTTTCATAGTTTTAATTATTTATCCCTTTTCTTTACAAGGATTTAAATGGAGCATAAGACATATCATATGGGCACCACATGTTCTAAACTTTGACAGCAGTGTCCTTCTTGAGTTTTTGCACCATAGAATACACAATCAAGGGATTTCCAACCATTAAGGTATTTATTCCTGGAACGCTCCCATTAGACTATCAAGGAGCAAATGATGCAAAACCAACAACCAAATTTGCAATTCAGCAGTTGAAAACTATTGTTAAAGACCAACTAAATGGAAGATTGGATCAAATAAGAAAATTTCATCCAACTCATAAATAGAGCGCGCTGCAAGAGACTTTGATGACATTGTCCTCAAAAGTAAAGATCAATGGCTTGTTGAATGCTATGCTTGTATATTATGAAACAATATTTGAAATGTGAAAGGCAATACCATGGTTAATGAAGCACATAATTTGAAAGCTGCAATATAAGACAACACATGGGGACAACTAACCAACATTCACGTGAAGTAAATTGTTCTTCTAATACATATTTGGGTGGATACCAAAGAAATGTTAGGGACATTCATACTGGGGTGACTGATCTAAAATTTTTGTTTCATATATCTCATGCTAAAAAAGGTCGATGTCAAGAGAATGCATAGATAGTGCAAACAAAACATTACATGGAATGAGTGAGCTAATGTTTCAATGATACAACGTTGAATGTGTCACTTAGATGGTGACTGGAGCTCAACAACAAGAGGCTTGTCAAAATGTTGTATATTGAGACTATCACACTCCTTCATGATTCATCCTCAACACACTTTTAATCAAAGAACATAAAGGGAGTGGCATGGAATACATACCAAACGACACTTTTATTAAATTAGAAAGATGCCACATGCCTGAGGGCTGGAACACACACATATATTTATGGTTATCAGTAAACCATGCATAAAGGATTGGCAGCAAGCCTAGTGAGTCATAATATGCCATATGGTGGGCAAAATTCAAGCCTTTATGAAAGGCGCGATGATACTACATACATTTAGGTTTCAACAGAGTGCATTGGGTGCATACCACATCATAATTCCCATCGCATTGAATAATGGAATATGGAGTGCGTTGATAGTCATTCCATTAAGAAAACTAGGCAATGGAGGAACCCACGATGCATTAGAAAATTAGGGAAGTCGCACTCTGCTAACCAAATAAGGTAATGTAACCTGTTGGGTGAGAAATAACTACAGTTTCTCAATAGATTTACGACTAGGCTGGTCACAAAATCGCATTTTGAGCTACAAAAATCCAGTCCGAAAATGTGACCTGGCCTAATTGCGACTATTTGACCATCTATATGAGCTACATTCCTATCTGTGAGTCACACAACTACTTACCGGTCACAGTATCCAGTTGTGATCTCTCCCACAGTCTCTATTAATGCCTCCCCCTTATAGATGTGACCTATACAAAGGAATCCATGGGACTTGAGAAAGCGACATGACAATTTGTAATGACAATAGTGAGCTATACAAGCTCATACAATAACACCATGCATTTACAAGCATTCTTCAAGCCCACTTGACTAAGTTGCAAGTGATAAGGAGATTTTGGAAAAGGAATGATGTGAAAGTGCTATTGATGCTATGAGAAAGATGGGAGATCATTCTATATTTGTTGATATTATTAGTATTCTAGTTGAAAGAAGTGGAATCTTCATGTAGAATATTTGCATAGTCGTACTTCCATTGCTCCCTCGGTTACTTCAAAGTAAGATTAACTGGCACCTTACTGTTGCTATGGAAACCATGCTTGTTCTAGGGAAGACTTTTGGTGATGTTACGTGTGCAACCATATCAACATCCCCAACAATTAATGTTGTTCTCTTCATAGAGCAAAGGCTCGAACGTTGTAGTCTGTGCTACATTGAACTCAGAAACATCAAGTAGATCTTTGTGCATTTAATCAGAAGAGCTATAGTTGTTGCTAAGTCTGTGCATGGGTTAAGTTGATCCTTTCACATCTGCAACTAGAAAATCTCAAAGTCGCAAAATCGTAGTTATAAGCCTCATTCATGTAGCGAGGATTTGTGACCTGTATGTATTGTGACACTGCGACCCCTCTCTAAGGTCGCAAAACCACACTTGAAAAATCTCATGATCTCTGTGAGCCTCCCTCTTTTGTGACTATGTGACCCTCCTTTAGGTCGCAAGATCGCGATAGAGTCTCCAACACCATGACCTGAAAATGTGACCCGAACTACGCTATGACTATGCAACCTACCTTGCCTTTACGAATTGCGAGGAGAGCAACATCGCAGGTCGCAAAGTCATCTTTTAGGGCTCCAACGTTGCTTCCAGAAAATGCGATCTCCATTAAATGGCGACTGTGCGACCTCACTAGATTTACGACCCAAGGAAAACATATATAGCTCCTTGCCCATCAAATACGTTTTCTTCATAATATAAGATAATCAAAGTAGGAGGAACACACTACTTTCAACACCTAATTTCAACTCATCCAAAGTCAAAGTGTTGGATTATACATAAACAAACATACAATATCAAACAATGAGTTGGGATGCATCCCAAAACACATATTAAAGGGGTGATACAAAGAATGTTGAGTGCCCTTATAAAGCGCTATGGAAGGTCAAGCCATCTTGATGATAGTATATCAGGGCAATACATTTTTTCCTATTATTATTTATAACATTTGCTACTTGTTTTATTAAAGTAAACTTATATTGATTATTAATCAATGGTTGTATGTGTTGTAGGGTTGGTGTTGTGAAAGAGTTTGTTACTATAGTTTCCATAGACATGGAAAAACACCATCCAGTTTTAAAAGCACTATGCTTTTGACATTTCAAGACAACGAGGCTGCATTCAACACTTTTTCTAAGGATAATAACAGATCTACAAATGATAACATGATCGAGGAAGCTTAGAAAAAGCCCCGCTAAGGCCACTTGTTTCAACAACACCATTACATGGAAGGGGATTATACAGGAATCCCAATTCATGTTTTTCTTCTTTTAAAGCAAGTACTTATGCTTTAAATCATTCTTTGTTGAAAATTATATATGACTAATGTCATTTATGTGAAGGTGGAAAGTTTGCTTGGAGGAAGCTAGGGTTTCTGTAAGAAACCGTGCGATTAGGGTGTCGACAAACAAGCTAGCTAGATCCATGTAGATGCTCGAAGCATTGTGTCAACCATGATGGCATGAACAATAGTAGGCTAATCAACATTCAACACAACAAATGCATCACGACCCTGTTTAGCAGCTCATCTTGACTAGGAAACACCATTAGGGTTTCCAACAACCCTCTTTTATTCTCCTCACATTTTCCTTCTATCAATATGGAAATGTTCTCATCATGGTGCCAACAACTATGTTGAGGTCGATCAAGCATGTACTAGGTAGAAGGCATGAGAGAGAAGTGAGGAATTTCAAGAGTCATGTGGGTAGGTCAAAGGTCATAGTCGGTGAACAATCACCTCGCCTCTGTAAATGTGCCTTCATGCCTCATTGATAGTGGACTTTAGAACTTGAGTTGAGGCCAATAGAGATAGTTGATTGATGCTTGAGAGCTAAGGCCACTCAGCTCTTGGTAGCTAGGAGAGTGGGTTTGCCGCAGGGCGAGGGTTTTGACACCGGGCGATAGTATGAATAGTCCATGTTCCACTACTGGTTATTGACTAGTTGCATGATATGTATTTGAAGTTGCAGGAATATTAATAAGATGTTTTCTCTTCCCTTTGCACAGATTCCCATGCTGACTCATGGTGGTTGTATTAGTTGGTTGGTACCTAACAATATCTGTATGAGTGCTTTCATATACGCGAGATGTTATGTAATGATACATAGTCGTTGCATGTATGTTTCATTTTTTAGAATCTGTGTTTACTTGTTCCTTGCCATTTCAGTGACCTATTGTGAACTACTTCGCAATTGACCTCTTACGTGTTTTTTTTTATTATATTTTATGGGGTTTTAGCTAACTAATCGCCCTCATTGTTCATCTCCTCTTCTCGTTGTTGTGATTTGTTTAAACCTCTTTCTGCAATTTGTCAATCTTGGTCTGATTTTGTTTCGTTGCCCAAGCACTTCATTCCCGCCCCACTCTAGCACCTTCTCATTTGATAACCAAGAGCAGAAAACATTCATGGTGGTAGTTGGGCCCACACACTAAATGGGGCTCCTATCCCAAACGATATGAGGTCTAATTGGGACTTCATGCCGGGGAGACCCCTTAGTCATTGGCAATACAGTTTGGCCCATCAATAAGTTGGTAATTGTATGTTCCCTAACTTCCTTAGCTATATAAAACAATAAGAAAGCACTCCCTTAAATTTAAGATAATAACCTTATCTTTACCAATTGAATTTCCTTTCATTGAATGTTGAATTTTCAGATTACTAATGTTTATTTATATAATTGAATAGTTATAATAACTTTATTTTTACCAATTGAATTTACTTTCATTGAACGTTTGATTTTCATATTATTAATGTTTATTTATATAATGAAATAGTTATAATAACTTTATTTTTACCAATTAAATCTACTTTAATTGAAAGTTCGATTTTCATTATATATATATATATATATATATATATCTATATATATATATGCGCTACGAGTTTATATTGGTAATGTGAAAAAAAGGCCTATAACCCAAACATAAGTAAAATAGTAGTTAATTTGTACCTTATGTTTTTTTAATTTTAGTTTTTATTAATTATATATAGATATTCTAACATTAAATTTGATTGATAATATCAAACAAATTTCTATAAAGTTACATAGCATAATTTTAGCTATTTTAAAACCAGTTTTAAAGACTTTTATTTTTATTATGAATAATTATAATTATAGATAATATTTATTTAGTTTTAACATAATATTCTATAATATTTGTAGTCGTATTTATAGATTAAATGTTGAGATTTATTTCTCATGTAGTTAAGTTTTTTCTTCACTTTTAATTAAATTCATTAATTGAAAAAATGTGATATGATCATGTGCCATATATATCATGACACATAGTATTGTTACAAAGTCTATTTATTGCATATCCATGGTAAATGGAAGTGAATCTCCATGGTTAACAATATTAGATGTTTGTTAAAAATATATATGTTAAACTCATATAATAATATGAGAAAAATTGTGGTTTTTGAAATTTATTGTTTTATCTCAATTTATTTTGATTATTAATTATTAAATTTTAAATTTAAATTTATTTATTTACTTAAACTTTATTTTTTTTTTATGTAATTTGACCAAATATTTTTTGATGTCCCCAATGAATTTAAATATCTATTTACCGCATTTGAGCAAACTGAATACTATTAAGTTTATATAATTAATTATTTTTTATTAAAGTTACATGGAAAATGAAATGTCACTATGATGGCAGTAATTTTTTTTTTGATTAAAATTACAGGGAGAGAGAAATGTTAGAATGATGACAACTTTACATTTCTCATGTGCAAAGATTTAGGTTAGGTGCTTACCTAACCCTAACTACTTCCTTGGATATTTATTCCCAAGCGAGGGATCAAGAGGATAGGCGTATCTAAGATCAAAGAAAGATTCTAATTCAGAAAACATGTAAATTGTGCTGGAAGGTGAGACAGATTTAAGGAGCTAAGTCCGATTAAGACTAGATAACTGTTGTTATTCAAGACAATAAGTCCTAAGGAGAAATCCTGTGAGATGATAGCTCGGGGGGAGACTTAGGCTGAATAGCGAGGTTGGAACAAAAAGTCTCACGGTTGGGAGGAAAATAATAATATTAATGTTTGTAACGTGCGAACAACAGGAATATTAGTGACAAACAGATAAGTATACTCTGGAGCTAACTAGAGGAACAATTATAAGATTTATTATGTCCATTAGAACAATTGTCTGCCCTTTTATTTAAAGTAATTACTTCTATTATTGTCCAAGGGTTTGTAAACTTAAAAAACAAGCAAAGATCAAGTGTAACCCTATAGATAAGGTAAAATCTGAATATTTATTTCTATTATTGTACAAGAATTTATAAACTCAGAAGACAAAGTAAAGACCATGTGTAACCGAGTAGATAGGATAAACTATGAAATGAAGTCTGCAAACATATAAATATGTAGAAGAAATCAAGAACTTGAATAAACCTCTAAATAGGGCAGAAACCAAAAGGTAGTCTACAGTCATAAGATGCTTGTTTAGAATTCTAAGTGAGAAAACAATATTGTATGGAAACCACGCTCATGAAAACCCACTATATATAAGACATAACAGAGGAGAAAAATTAAAAGAGAAATGTAAATGTATAGAACCCAGTGCAAGAACTATACAAGACAACCTAAATAATTATAGGAAAAGATTGATGAAGTTTTACCATATTTAAACAGAAATTTATCCTTCGAAATTTTGGTGAGGTTTAACACAATCCAGAATGACAACCAAAATAAAATTATAGGCCTTAACCGAAAGATTCCCAATTATTATACATATACCAATGAAGCCATTTAACCATACTGGGATAACCGTTTAATATAAAGAGCTAAACGATTAAATATATACAAAGCATAAAGAAATAGACTAGATCTTCAAACGAAGGGTTTCATCGTAGATCGGCAGACTCATGGAGCTTAACCATTCTCAATAATTCCACAAAAATCCCAAAATTAGCTTCATCAACAGTTAAAGAAAACAACCCAGAATTCTCATGGCCACAAACCCTTAACAATT
This sequence comes from Pinus taeda, assembly GCA_000404065.3. NCBI lineage: Eukaryota > Viridiplantae > Streptophyta > Pinopsida > Pinales > Pinaceae > Pinus > Pinus taeda. The sequence goes on from APFE031011083.1 coordinate 63,782, forward strand.
TAGTTTCAAATTTACAAAACAATCAACAATAATTCCTCTCTTGGGAATATGGACCAAGGCCATTAACATTAACATAGATTGAGGATGTTTTGTAAACTAGAAGATTGGTTTAAATATAAATATAGTCAAAATCTACGCATAACCAGAGGAAATCGCTAAAACCTTCATCCAAAAGACTAAACCCTAAGTGATTGCTCGAATTGTCTATGGAATTAACCAGTAATTCCTTGCACGAAGTCTGTAGGGTTCGATAGGTTGAGCAGAAGCTTCATAACATCTATATCCCTTACCAAGTGAACAAGAAAAGCTTTGAAAAATCCTGACGATACTTAGCCAAGAAGGCAGCATAGTGTGAGAGCTAGTTGAAGAACTTTAAACCGAAGCATTAACAGAGACAATAAGCTAGCTAAATGAGAGGAAACACATACCTTTCAGAGTGTAGATAAGCATCCAACAACATCCAGAAGCAAGAACATCACCGAAAGGCAACCTACAGAAAAGAGGTACACTCTTAAGCTCCATTGCAGAAAAGAGTGAGAAGAAGGAAAACCGGGCGATGGAAAGGAAGGAGAAACAGTGCAGGAACGCTTACCTGAGAGGAAGCTCGATAGTGGACTAGAACCCAACCCTCTACCCTAGAGATGCGAAAAATGACCACCTACCATACCACATAGAAGCTTATATCGATGGGCATCCACATACACCGTTCGATCTGGAGACTGTTAGAGATCTGTTGATGAATCACACTTACCAATACATGGAGGGCCAACTATGGTGCATAACGAAGGATCCAGATGCAGTGTTTCCTAGTTCTAGGGCAGCCAACCGCCTGAAAGTATAAGTGATCATTAAATATTGTTGTACCAATTCACTGGTCTTTTTAAAATAAAGTATAGAGTTCGATTATGTGACTTGAATTCTCTCTAGAGCAAATAAACCCAATGAAAAATGACGTTATGAGACCGTTACATCATGGGCGTAGAAATCTGATTTTCGTAGTTAATCAAATATACTTTTGAATTATAAAAAGTACTTTGTAAAAAGGGAATTTACAATGCATAGCTCATATATTGTTATAATTATGTATTATTGTTTTCTTTTACTAACTAACAACAATTTTCTTTTATATGGCTATGTGACATGTGGTATCAGAGTGCTCAAGTTACAAAACTGAGACCTTTGGAAAATAAATGAGTAACACATTTGTGATGTACACATAGAAAGAAAAACAATGAAAATGAGGAGAATGAGAATTACACCACACCGAACTGTGACAAGAATAGGACCAACATCGTTTTAAGAAGCCAATTCTAAGGTATGGGAAAAACTGGGGAAAGAGCCACGTAATACTAATATTATAATCTTGGAAGCTGTGTAAGAGTTAAAGGATGAGATGGCTTGATTATGGGAAGATAATGAAAGGTTGATGTAGGAACAGGAAAAGATCATGGAATTTTTGTCTGATAGACAGAATCAATGACAACTAATTCCCAGTCCTGAGCACGGGAACATAATTGGTCAACAAGAATTTCATATTGAGAATGTATAAACTGAAGGAGATGAAGAGAATCAGGAGGAAGAATCTAGTAATGTGTCAAAACACTAAACACAAAAGAGACAGAAAGTAGAACTACAAGGACAATTTCGGAAAATAAAACCTCCCCTGTTTGATGGTGAACAAGAAGAGGCAGTTGAGGCTCAGATCATGAATATGAACAAGTATTTTTAGCTGTAAGAATATGATCATAACTTAAAGGCTCAATTGGCCATCTTTCAGTTGCAAGGAAATGACACCTTGTGGTGGGAGGAAGTAAAAACGGTATGTGGCGTAAATGAGCAGAGCATAACTTGGGACAGATTTCAAAGATATTTTAAGGAGAAATATGTAACTAAAAGATTCTATGACGAGAAATCCAAGGAGTTTCATGACCTTCAATTGGGTCAACTATCTATGGAAGATTTCATAACAAAATTTACATCCTTGTTATGGTATGTTCTATACATACGGGAGGAAAAAGCAAAGGTACAACAGTTTATTAGCAGTTTGTCATTGTTTATGAAATAGTGCCTCAAGTTCGATAACTCGAAAACCATGGATGAAGTCATACGAAAGGCTCGATTCTGCCATCATCAAAATAGGATAAAATGAGATGGAGGTAAGAGATGGATTGACAAAAAAGGGAATAAGTTTTCCTCCGATGGTAAGGGGAACAAGACTATAGTCAATAGACCTCATAAAGTGTAGGCAAATAGAAATATGAACATAAATCATCCTAGATTCAAATTTCCCAGTGAGTCCAAGACAAATGAACAATCAGTGAGGACTGAATTAGAGGTAGAAGTTAGACCCCCAGTACAGTGCTGGGGATGCGGAGGACGAAATTATGTTAAACACTATCCACACTGCAAGGGGACACATCAGGTTGCACAAATTCAAGGAGCATCAATGATGAGAGAAGTGGAAAGAAGTATTCCTAAAGTCAATGTTTCCCTTGAAGACCATCAAGCGGAATACCAACCGACCTAGATAGAATTTGAAGGTAAAATACTCTATCGAACTGTATCTATTTTAATTGATCCAGGAGCTACTTTGAGTTATATTAGTCCCAAAATAGTAGAAAAATGTTATTTGCAAGCTATTAAGTTTAAGAGTCCTTGGTTAGTACAATTAGCCACGGGAGCCAAATGAAGGGTGTTGACCAAGGTCAGCTGCTAACCCCTAAAGTTAGCAGGTCAATCTATTATGGCAGACTTGAATGTGTTGCCCCTAGAATCGTATGATATTTTAATAGGAATGGACTTGTTGGAAAAACATTGGTCCCCGATTAACTGTAAAATCAAAACTATTAACTATATTGATGAAGAAGTGAAGAGGCATGAAATTCAAGGGATAATAAGACCAGTAAAACTGAGACCTGTAACAACCTCTCAATTGGCAAAGTGAATCCGGAAAGGATGCCAAATTTATGCAATATAGGTAGGATATACTAACTCAAAAGAAAAGTTTGTTTCTTTAGAAAATATATCAGTGGGGCAGAATTTTCCGGACGTGTGTCGTGAAGAAATTTTGGGTCTCCCGCCAAAGATGGATATAGATTTCACCATTGAATTTCTTCCAGGAGCTGCTTCGGTATCCCGAGCTCCTTATCGCATGAATATACAGGAGTTAACATAAATAAAAATGCAGTTACAAGAACTTCTTGATAAAAATTATATCCGACCAAGTGTATCACCTTGGGGAGATCTGGTGCATTTTGTTAAGAAGAAGGATGGAACCTTGTGAATGTGCATGTATTATCGCGAGTTAAATAAACTAACCATAAAGAAAAATATCCTCTACCTCATATAAACGAGTTGTTTGATCAAGTGAAGGGAGCAACTATATTTTCAAAAATCGACCTTCGCTTGGGTTATCATCAGATTAGAATAAAGGAGGAAGATATAGCAAAAACAACCTTTAGAACTTGTTATGGACATTACGAGTCCATTGTGATGCCCTTTAGATTAACTAATGCTTCGGCGACCTTCATGTGCCTTATGAACAATGTATTCCATCAATATTTGGATAAATTTCTGTTAATTTTTATCGATGACATACTAATTTACTCTCAGAATGTAGAACATAAAGAACATCTTTGTATTGTTCTACAAGCTTTAAGGGAACACCAATTGTACACCAAGTACAAAAAATGTGATTTCTTTAAAGAACAAATCCAATATCTTGGGCATGTCATTACTAAGGATGGAATTGCTGTAGACCCAGAGGAAATAAAAACTATAATGGAGTGGCTAGTACCAAAAGATGTGGTTGATATAAGATCATTTATGAGTCTAGCTGGATGCTACAAGTGATTTTTTGGAGGATTTTCCAAGGTCGCATATCCCATTTCCTCTCTGCAAAATAAAGGAAAATTTTTTGAGTGGAGCATGGATTTCCAAAGGAGTTTTGATCAGCTTAAGCATTTACTCACCATCGTGCCTATTTTATGCATTGCAGGTCTAGATAAAGATTATGTGGTTTGTAAAAATGCCAGCAAGGAAGGTGTAGGTGGCATACTAAAGCAGGAGGGCAGGGTTTTTTCTTATGAGTCTAGGAAGCTTAAGGGCACGAGAAAAAGTATTCAGCTTATGACTTAGAGCTAATAGTAGCCATTCATGCATTAAATATGTGGCGACATTACTTGATGGGTAAGAAATTTCTGTTAATGACTGATCATCATAGTTTAACTAACTATTTTAAGCAGACCACTCTGAATGCTAGGCAAGCTCGTTGGGTCAATTTCTTAAGCAGATTTGATTTTGAAATCAAGCACTTGAAATGAAAAGAGAATTGTGTCGCAGATGCTTTAAGTCGGAAGATCAACTGTATATATGAGGTATCTTTTAGTGAAGTGTGAACCACATTTAAGGAGCAAATTAAAGAGGCAACAATGCAGGATCCAGAATATAATTTTTTAGAAAACTAAAATTTTGAACAACAATGAACAACAACTGGGATATAAAATAAATCAAGAAGGTATATTGATTTATAGAGGAAGAATGTATGTACCTAACCGGAAAGAAATTAGTAATTTAATTTTAGATGAATATCATAAAATTCCCTATGCAGGCCACGCCATATATCAGAAATTAATTACTACACTAAGAAAGGAATATTTCTAGCCCGAGATGAAGAAGTAGGTGGCTGAGTATGTAGTCCACAGTTTGGAATGCCAGCAAGTGAAATCAGAACACCGTATTCATGCAAATTCTTTTTAGGTTGCACGATATACCAGAATTTATAATATCCGATCGTGATGTAAAATTTACATCAACGTTCTCGAAAGCTTTATTTGGGGGTCTAGGCACTTAGCTGCATTTCATCACTTCCTACGATCCTCAGACGGATGGGCAGACTGAGCAAGTGAATTAAATAGTGGAGGATATGATGCGAAACTATGTAATGCAAAAACCATCCAAATGGGAGTAGTATATACATTTAGTAGTTTTCTTACAACAACAACTACCATACTTCTTAGCAAATGAGTCCATTTAAAGTGTTGTATGAGCGTAAATGTAGGACACTGTCGAATTGGGGCGGCCTAGGAGATAAGTTAATGCTAGGAGATATGCTAACAGAAATGGAAGAGATGGTTAAAAAGGTGCGAACCAATTTAAAAGCCGCTCAGGACCGAAAAGAGAATTGTGCTGATCAGAAAAGATGTTTTCGGGAATTCCAAGTGGGAGATCATGTTTATGTTCATGTTCAAGCCAAGAAAAGAACACTGTAATGGAGTGGATGCACTAAATTGGCACCCAGATTTTGCGGTCCTTTGCAAATTTTAGCTCGAATTGGACCTGTGGCTTATCAACTTGCTTTACCCAGCCATATTCACATGCATAATGTCTTTCATGTTTCCGTGTTAAAAAAATACATATATGATCCTAACCATATAATAAATTAGCATGATATACAAGTAAGTCAGAAGAGTTGAATTAAGAATATGCCATATCATAAATAAGACTGCAAAATTGATTACAAAAAAAAGAAGGTCGACTAAAATTTTGTTTTGTTTTATAGGTCGAACCGGAAGGCGAGTTCTTGGTTGAACCACTGGGTATACTCGATCAGAGAGAAGTAATGTTGCGGAGATGAGTTATCACCCAAGTTAAAGTGCAGTGGCAGCACTTTGGGCCAGTGGAGGCCAACTGGGAAGATTAACATGTTATTAGGGAGACTTTTCCAAATTTATTTCCAGTAGAGAAACATCAAGATGATGTTCAGTCTTAGGGGTGGGAAGATGTGATGTCCCCAGTGATACATATTTATTTACCACGTTTGAACAAACTAAATACTTTTAATTTTATATAATTAATTATTTTTTATTAAAGTTACATGGAAAATAAAATGTCAAAATGATGGCAGTAATTATTTTTTGATTAAAGTTACATGCAGAGTGAAATGTTAGGATTATGACAGTTTTACATTTCTCATGTGTTAAGTAGTTAGCTTAGGTGGTTACATAACCCTAACTACTTCCTTGGAGATTTATTCCCAAGGGAGGCATCAAGAGGATAGGCGTATTTGTGATTAAAGAAATATTTTAATTCAGAAAACATGTAAACTATGCTAGAAGGTTAGACAAATTTAAGGAGCTTAGTCTGGTTAAGACCATACAGTTGTTATTATTCAAGACTATAAGTCTTAAGGAGAAATCTTGTGAGAAGATAGCTCGGGGGAAGACTTAGGCTGAATAGCGAGGCTGGAACAAGAAGTCTCACGGTTGGGAATAAAACAAGAAGATTAAGGTTTGTAACGTGTGAACAATAGGAATATTAGCGATAGACAAATACGTATACTCTAGAGCTAACTATAGGAAAAATTATAAGATTTATTCTCTCAATTAGAACGACTGTTTGTCCTTTTATTTAAAGTAATTATTTCTACTATTGTCCAAGAGTTTATAAACTCAGAAAACAAGAAATGACCATGTATAACCCTATAGGTAGAGTAAAACATGAATAGTTATTTTTATTATTGTACAAGAATTTATAGACTTAGAAGACAACGTAAAGACCATGTGTAACCCAATAGATAGGGTAAAATATGAAATGAAGTCTATATACATATAAAGTTGTAGAAGAAATCAAGAACTTGAATAACCTTGTAAATGGGGCAGAAACCGAAAGGTAGCCTATAGTTATATGATGCTTGTTTAGAATTCTAAGTGAGCGAACAATATTGTATGGAAACCACACTCATGACAACCCACTGTATATAAGCCATAACAGAGGAGAAAAATTAAAAGAGAAATGTAAATGTATAGAACCCGGTGCAAGAACTATACAAGACAACCCAACTCATTATAAGAAAAGATTCATGAAGTTTTACCATATTTAAACAAAAATTTACCCTTCGAAATTTTTGTGAGGTTTAACACAATCCAGAATGACAGCCAAAATAAAATTATAGACCTCAACCGAAAGATTCCCAATTAAACATACATATACTCATGAAGCCATTTAACCATACTGGAATAACTGTTTGATATACAGAGATAAATGGTTAAATATATATGAAGCATAGAGCAATAGACTAGATATTCAAACCAAGGTTTTGATCGTAGATCGATGGACTCACAAAACTTAACCATTCTCAATAATTCCACAAAAATACGTAAATTAACTTCATCAGTAGTTAAAGAAAACAACCTAGAATTCTCATGGTCACAAACCCTTAAAACTTTAGTTTCAAATTTACAAAAAAATAAAAAATAATTCCTCTCTCAGGAATATGGACCAAGGCCATTAACATTAACACAGTCTAAGGATGTTTTGTAAACTAGAAGACCATTTTAAATATAAATACAGTTAGAATCTACACATAACCGGAGAAAATCGCTAAAACCCTCATCCAAAAGACTAAACCCTCAGTGATAGCTTGAATTGTCTATGGCATTACCCGGTAATTCCTTGCATGAAGTTTTTAGGGTTTGGTAGGCTAAGAAGAAGCTTCATAATGTCTATATATGTTACCAATCAAACAAGAAAAGGTTTGAAAAATCCCGGCGATACCTAGGCAGGTAAGTAGCATAGTGTGAGAGCTAGTTGAATAAATTTAAACTGAAGCATTAACAAAGACACCAAGCTAGCTAAATGAGAGGAAACTCATACATTTCAGAGTGTAGATAACCATCCAGCAACATCTGGAAGCAATAACATCACCAGAAGTCAACCTGCGGAAAAGAGGTACACTCTTAAGCTCCATTGTAGAAAAGATTGAGAACGAGGAAAACCGCGCGATGACAAGGAAGGAGTAATAGTGCACGAACACTTACGTGAGAGGAAGATCGATAGTGGACTGGAACGTAACCCTTTGCCTCAGAGATGTGAAAAATGACCAGCTACCATACCACAAAGAAGCTTAGATCAGTGGGCCTCCACATCCACCGTTCGATCTGGAGATTGTCAAAGAGCCGTTGATGAATCACACTTACCAATACACAGAGGGCAAGTTGTGGTGCATAACAAAGGCTCCAAATGCAGCGTTTCCCAGTTCTAGGGCAACCGATCGCCTGAAAGGATAAGTGAGCATTAAATATTGTTGTATCAATTCACTGGTATTTTTAAAATAAAGTATAGAGTTCCATTATGTGACTTGAATGCTCTCTAGAGCAGATGAACCTAATGACAAATGACATTATGAGACCATTGCATCATGGGCGTAGAAATCCAATTTCCGTAGTTAATCAGATATAATTTGGAATTATAAATAATACTTTGGAAAAAGATAATTTACAATGCATAGCTCGTATATTGTTATAATTATGTATTACTGTTTTCTTTTACTAACTAAACAATATATATATATATATATATATATATATATATATATATATATATATATATATATATATATATATATATATATGGGTAGGTGACATATTCTTATGAGTTTAAAAAAATATTCACATATTTAACTCCCACGCATCTAACATCTAACAACTAGATATCTAGCATCTAACTCTACACACATCTCCCACATACTGGGTTTTAGAGTGCCTCATGAAGAAATTACTAATAATATTAAAATAAAGTTATAATTTGGTTAATTTTTATGATTTTTATTTTTTTGATAATGTGAGGTGTCTCATGGGATACACTTTGTGATGTCTATGGACATTTAAGCTACTTTTTATAATTTTGAGTATTCAAAAAAGTATTTCCATTTAATTTTCATAAATTTCTATTGGTAGGAGACTAAGTTTCAATACTTTGTTACCATGAAAATATGCCAAGTTATTGATATGAAATTATGAGAAAAATATAATTAATTTTGAGAAGAATTTTCGGCAAAAATCACATAGAAATATTTTTGCCAACGCGTTTCGAACCAACCATTGTGGTTTATCATCAGGACAAGTTGAATGAGCAGATCTTGGTATGTATTATAAATAGATCGGGTAAAATGTCCAAAGACCAAATGTTGAAAAATAATTGAAAAATATAACATAATATTTACAAGTAATGTAGACTTTAAATGTTGTTATCTATGGCCATCAACCATGGGAACGTCACATCCATCCCCAAAAAATCGCACCCTTCTTTGTCGTGACTCGTGATATTTTGTCAATAACTTTTTTCCACGAACCATTGATTTTATTTGTAATGGGAATAGTTGTTTTCATAACTCTTTCCACGAACCGACCTTCTTTTCCATCTATAAAATCAACACTTATATATATTTCTTTGTTTTTCATTTTTTTATATATGAAATGTAAATTAGTTAGTGCGTGAGAGGTTTAGTTTCCATTATATTATTAGTTTAAATTGCAGGAGAGGTATTAAGAGTTTAGAAATAAAAACTATTTCTAAGAAAAACCCGAATGAATCTTAATGAGATCATCCTACATGTGGGTTAAATAAAAACCTGAATAAATCTTAATGACATCATCCTACACGTCGGATAAATCATAACTGATATTGGGGTAAATCTCAACTAATCTGAGTTTAATTGGAAAACAAATTAAAAAATATTTTATTATGTTTTTATTTATTTATATTCATATGGTATATTTATTAATCTTACTCTTGAAGTCCATTATATTTTTCTAATATGTTAGATGAGATGAGGAAGAGAAATAATATATTAATAAAAAATATCAATTTCAAATTTAAAAAAATTATGGCTTATAATAAAATATATCTTAATTTTAATTGTTTATAAATTTTTATTATATTAATTTTTAATAAAATAATTGTAAAAGAATTAAACTAAATAATAATAAAAATAATAAATATACATACATTTTTTATTGCTAAAATAAAATCTATATCTATATTAACAATTTCTACAATACAATCACATTGTTTTTAATACCCTATCAAATTTATCATAAAACTTCAAATTTTATATTATCAATATAAAAAAATTAGTTTCAAACTATTTAATATATTAATAAATTAAATATTAATTTATTGTTTAATCTTTCCAAAATATTTAATATATTAAACATTAAAATTATTGTTTTGTGAGATTTATGGTCTCACAAATAATTTTTTTTTTTAAAGTTTTGATTAAGAGAAGTCCTTATCCAATTTGATACGCTGAAATTCTATCTTATAAATAAAATTATTCATTAATACGTTACTGTAGTAATATATAGGTCCATCCAATGTTATTTGTGTTTGTATCAATTTTTTTTTCATTTTGTTATTTTTTTATGTTAAATTTTATTGTAAGTGGTTATTGTGAATATGCTAGGAGATCATTTTTACATTGAGATACATAACTATATAATTTGTTAATTTTATCATAATTTGTTTTTAGAGGTTTACAAAATGTATGATACAATCGTAGTCATCATTTTTTGACAATTAATAATAATGGGTGATCCTTGATATAGTAACAACATGGCTTATGAGGTCTTTCAATTATTTTCAATGTTTCAACTTTTTAAAATGAATTCATAATGAAATGTCTCATAATTTCGACTTTTAGGATATATATATAATATATTATATATATATATAAACACTACCAATTAGAATGGTAACTCGAAATGTTTTATGCAATTATTTGAATTACGTGTATTAAATATTGTAATGCAGAATAAATGTTTATTTGTCAAATTATTGGATGGTCAATAGAAGCAACATCTGCATGCACACACACATCATCATTGAAATAAATATTTGCACACAAATAAAAGTAGGGTCTAAATTTTAATGTTTGGAGGATAGTTAATAACAAGAGTCACATGGTGGCAATGTCACTCTCTTTCTATTTTTTGCATGTAGCTTACATGCAATGTAATTCCCTACTTGATCCCATTAGGCTAATTTTTTATTAGTGTTTAATTAACCTGCAAATATTGATTTATATACCAATATTAAGTAACATTGGTATATACCTACACTTGTGAATCTGTAATTTTATTTTACTAATATGACTTTTATTATTTGTTATTATTTTATTCTCAATGTGTCTTCTTAAATCTACTTTTGGATAATATATGGTACTATCCAATTTATTTCCAAACTAAATATCCATATTTCTATTCCCAAGGTGTCTTCTCAAATCTACTTTTGGATAAGATATGGTCTTCACAAATTTACTTCTAAATCAAATATCTATATCTATATTCCCAAGGTGTCATCTCAAATCTACTTTTGGATAAGTTATGGTAAAGAAAGTCAATGATATTAAATTAAAAGGATGTGGGGGTATTCATGGCATTAATGGTAAGTGGTTAAGGAGGATAAGAGGAGAAGGGAGGGGGAGATCCTTGGTCTTTGTTTTGGCATTGAAATATTTTATTTTGGGGAGGAATGTGGAGAAGGAGAAGGGAGAGAATGGAGAGAAAAATGAGAGAACTCAAACTTGAATCTATTGGGGGGTGTTAGTTTTAACTTGGACACACTACAACTGGTTAAACTTGGGCTCAGAGGGCTAGGGAACCTATGTAGGTTCCCTGGGCTAGGAAATCATTCTTAGTTGGCTGGGAGGTAAATTTAGTTAGGTAGCCAAGGGGAGCATCTCAGCAGAGTCTGCAGCATCCCAACCAAGCCACTGGAATATATATTCTTGTATTTTTTGTTTTATTTAGGTAAATTTCTGCAAATGAAATGTCTTACATCTTTAAAATGTCATTGATCAAATTTTACTTGTATGCTTTTATCAAGTAAATGTAGAGTTATAAACGTGCTATATTTTCTTCTTATTGTAATTAAATTTAATAATGAATTTGGTTTATATAGAAGAACTAGGTTAGGTCCTCACATATGGTATCAGAGCAACGGTCAAAATCTGGACCCTAAACCCACCAATAACATTACACCTCTCGAACATCTTGACTTAAAATATGTGTTGAGAGTGAAAATTTTGAGTTCCTTTGCGGTGATATTAATTCTGTAGGTTGGGGAAAAAAATCCATATCTTGAAAACAAAATAGACCATGCTCTAGCTGTAAAGGAATATGTTGACCATAGTTCATGCTATTCATCTCCATATTGTGTATAGAATCCATACTTGTTCAATAGGAATAAGAGTCCCTCAAGCTCCCATTAGATCAATCATAAATTCCTTTTAAAATCTAGCTTAATTATGTTTATAGCTCCTTCATTGATTCCAATATAGTGGCTCCCCTTCTTTATTCTCCAAAGTATACCAACATGGTTGGCTAACAAAGCCTTGATGACACCATAACCTTGTCTGCAAAAAACTAAGGAGAAGTACACTATTATTTGAAGAAGCTCGCTAATACTCTGAAGGAGGTAATGCCCACCAGGAACAAAAAAACATGAGTATAAAGTATATGAAAATCCATAAGAGTATATATATGTCTTTCAAAGCTCCTATAAACCTACTAAATGATATAAGAAAAGAAAAATCAAATCCTCAAATGGCAAGACGAGTAGAGTGAGTAGCCTGTCACACTCATTATGGTGTTCAGTGCCCAGCCATATCCCCATCCATGCAACTTCGACATACACCACCAAAGTGAATAGATTGAGCCACAAGACAACGAAAGTGGTGCCATGCGATTCCATTCTGAGTCCCTTTCCAGATTAAGATAAGGTGAAATTGATCTGAATAATCCACCATTTACCTTTGGATACTTGTATTCCTTCTTGAAGTCAGGACTCTAGAAGTTTTATATTAGCTCACTGCATCAACATTACTTATTTCAGTTCCTTCTACAATCAAAATCATTCATCATATTAATGTAAAACACTTGCATTCATCATTAAACTTTGTTGAAAAGATAAAGGAAACAAAAATATGGAGTGTAAACATAATTGAGTACAAAAACACTTTATCATAGGTGTGAATGCTTCAAATTTTAAAGACAATAATATCCAAAGGAGTGGCATCAAAGGGATCTTCCAAAAATGGAAGGAACCCATGTTTTAGTGCAATGGATAAGGCGAAACCAGAATCTTTGGATTTCGATCCATGGTTAAGTCCTTCCTTTATGCGAAGGTTATGTTCCCTAAATATTCCAAGAAAATGATTATTGTGCATATGACATGGCTCATTACTGATTTGCAGATCGAACATCTTTGGTTTTACTTAGTTTTCCAATGTAAATGAGGGTTTTGATGCATTCTCCATTAACAATCTTTTTTCCTTTAAATTATCAAACTATGCCAGTGCCAAATATTAAGGAATGTCATGCAATGCCAATGGAAAAAGTTAACACTCTGAGAGAATGGATAAAGACTAAGTATCTCTAGCTATTAGATATAGATGTTACAACGTATGCCAACATGAATGAAAGGACCCAAATTATCTTTAGCTTCATGAAACTAGTTTGTTTTAGAACACATCAAGGCCACATAGGAAAAGTAGGTGTGCAAAGAAATTTTAGAATCTGTGCTTGCAATTCTTTAATCATTTTTTATGTGCATTACTATTATGTTAACTTAAAACAAATTTGTGCTCAACTGGACTTGTGTGGACGTAAATTTCATCTTCCCGAAAAAAAGGAGAATAGTAAAAATGTCATTTATGGTTCGAGAGAAATATTGTTAGGATCGATATAAATTAAATCTTAAATAAACAAATAGCGAAATTTCGCTTGAGAACATAGTTATGTACATTACAACTTCCGCAAGTCAGATAAAAAGTTAATATGTAATTGGAAAATAGAATGGAGGTCAATCTATGTTTTGTGGTTTGGTAGCTTTTAAATTGTTCAACTTCATGTCTAAGTTTCAGTACTCTGATATGTTGAGTTTTAGGTAATCATATTTTTTTTTCCCATGGAAAAATCGTAATTTTATTCATATTGAGTAAAATTACATGTTGTAGATGCTAAATCAGCATATGCTTTATCAAAACTTGTCCTGTGCTTCAGGATCTAAAATGATTTTCAGTCTAAAACTATGCTCTTCTACCTTTATTTTTTTCCACTTTCCACCAACCCTCATTGTTGGGTGTGGCTATTACAATTGCCATCTATGCTTCGTTTGTAAATTCTTTTTTCGGAATTTGAGCTTTCTGTAGAGTGTGCTCATTTGTTGCCTTCAACTTCTTGCTCTGGGCTGTATTTCTCGCTTTGCTTCTGTGGATTGATTTGCACTAATGCAAACTCCATCTGTTTTTCATCAGTCTGTGGGCTGTGTTCTATATTATTTCCTGCATATTCTACTTCTTGGGCTATGCTGATATCTTCTGCGTTTTCTTCTTTTGCTATGCCATTTGTCGCTAAAAACTGCAATCCTTTCGGCTTTGGTGGCTGTCTTCTTTTCTTGTCTTTTTTGTTTTGAGGGAACATACATTGTAGATAGCTAGTTTGACAACATATGTGACATCTAAAGGATGTGTTTTCGTGATCAAGCGACTGTGCCCATTGCTTTCTGTTGTGTAGTAAGAGGATGTGGTCTGGAAATCCTTGGCTGAGATCCACATCCACATAGATCTTGGCAAATGTGTAGATGTCCTTGGAGAGGTGTTCATTATCTGGTTTTAAAAATTTCCCCAATGCGTTGCCAATGTCTGCTAATACTTTGAAATGCCAAAAGTGAAGGGGTAGGTTATATAATTTTATCCACACAGGCATTTTGGAGACCACCATAGTGTTAGGGTCAAATTACAGGAACCAAGGTGTCAAAAGCAGTCCAACATTGCCCCAGAACCATGGTCCCTCATTTAATGCATATTCTTTGTCATTTACTGTATCAAATTTGACAATAAAGAAACCTTTAAAACAGAGATGGATGTCGTAGTTTGCTGTCCATATGGAGTATATCCATTGACGAAGGGCTTCCGACTTGGACCAAAACCCATTGAACCTGCATATCAAAGCTTTGGTTAAATAATCCTCATGTATTTCGTTTACCTCAGGTGCAGAAATTGCTATTGCAGGGTTTTGTGTTGCCTGCTCGACGATGTAGGTTCCGGGGATTGTGACTTGCTAATGTGCTTGTGTTTCCTTCTTCCCTTTCACTGCATCTTTGAAGGAAACATGTCCCTTTGAGCTCGTGCCTGGACTTCCTCCGCGGAGTCTTGTGCTGAGGTAAATGGTTGAGTCTTTTCCTAAGCCATATTTTCTTAGTTTGTGCTCCTCCTGTAGTATTTTTCCTATGTAGTTCACGATTTGTTTGCATGGTGGTATGCCTGTCCTTTCCTGTATCCTTTGTTTGAGCATTTTATCGCCTCCCAGCTCTCTATCCTGATACATATTGTGTTCCCTTCCATGGATATGATAAATAAGTTGCTTTGATTCTCCTTGGGCGCTTCAAGAGAAGATTCTTCCATATCTAGCGTGTCAAGAGCATGTCCCCATGTCAGATCTGTGATCTGGGACTGAGATCCTGTGTGTATATGCCTCCAGATCTGAGCTTGATGAGGGTTGTTCTCTCTATTTTGCACCAGATCTATTTGTTCAGTAGCAGATCGGTGATTAATATACCCTCCCGAGGTGTGGGCGGTCGATCTGGGTCCATGAATGACAGGTATTTTGGGGGGAACAAAACCCTTTCAGTACCCATGCATTTTCAGGCGGCTTTCGATCTAGTCCATGGTTTCGATTTCCCCCACGATTGATCTGCTCTGAAGTTCGATATGTATTAAGGTTAAGTTTGCGCGTCCTTACCTCCGGATTATGGTCCCTGTGAGCTTCTTGTCCTTGGATCTGAGCCAGCGTGAAGCTGAATGCCTTTGCAGATGCCAATAGAAAGAGATCCAGGCGTCTATCCAAGAATTCGTCAACATTGTAACCCTAGGGAGCCAGAACTGTCGGGTTTGCGAGAGATTGGGAAGGGGGTGTGATCTGAAGAACGATGTCAGTTCTCCTGTGCACACCAAAATCTCGATCCATTGCACCATGTTCCAGATCTATGATAGATCTCTCATTTTCCAGAAGAGGGTACCAAATCCCCCATCGCAGATAGCCTTCTTTTCCAATTCGAATGTTCTGCAACTGTTACACAAGGATCTTTCACCTGTCAATTCCAGTGATGATAGGGAAACCTGTGGTAGTGGCAGCCATTTTCTGCACTGTGCCTTCAACACTTCAAGAATACTCCTTTACGCTTTGATCATATTTAGTTTTAGGTAATCATATATTATAATGATGGATATATTTAAATATTTTTAGGCTATATTAGGAAGAAGATAATGCACAAAATTATCTTTCGGTTTTGTATTATCGAATTAATTAAATATGATTTCTATTTTCTTTTTAGCAATTTCATAGATTGAAAAGAGTTCCTTTGAATCTGTTATTGAAGAAGTGTCATGATAGTTTGCATTGAAGTTCTCAAAAGGGCACAATGGATGCGCTAAAGGACCTTAGTTTTATTTTCTCGGTAGGAAAGATCCTTATTCAATGAATAGTTAGTCAAATTCTATTGATAATGGGATCTAAAAAGGTTTTGTTTGATAAGACTTAGTCCTTGAGTTGGTTGTGGATTTAGTTAGACTATGCATTAATATTGTAATTCACACATTTTACTTTATCTCATTTTTACAAAATTTATACAATGTTTGATCCCAATATATATATATATATGTATGTATGTATGTATGTATGTATGTATGTATGTATGTATGTATATATGTATGTATGTGTGTATTTTATTGTAAATATAAGAGTTTTGGTTAAACTAAATCACTCTTCAAGAATTCTGTGTGTTTTTATCTTGTTTCCAAATATTTAAAAAATATTGTTGGGAAATAATTTTTTTTAAGTGAATCTTGTTAAACTTTCATCCATTTAAATAATAGTTAATTTTTTTCCCCTTTTGTAGTTGAAAATATATCTCTAGTATCATCGATGCTAATACTAAATACTTTTACTGTGATCATCTCCAATGAATAAAACTTCCATTAAAGACTGTTGCTTGTGATATGTTTTCCAAAAGTATTTACGTTCAACATATTATATCGTTTATATAATATTAAGTGCCTTTGGCTCTTGAATCCATGCTTTACACCTACCTACTTTTATCAATATTGGATAAGCCATAGGGGTTATAATATCTATTCATTTTAAGAAAAACACTAATCTGAAAATTGGTGTTCGGTTTACGCAATTTTATTTTGTTAACAAAAACATTTAGTTACAACTTCAACAAAGTTGTTTCGAACTTGAAGTAATTTAGGGTAATCATATCCAAAATTTACTTTCATTAGTAGACCTTGGAATAATGTGATTTATTTTGTCTAGTAGCCAATTATTGTGTTGAAGCATTTTTCATACAAGAATTGCTGGAAATATATTTTGGCTTCTTTGAGAGTTAAAGTTGTAATTATATTTCATCATGAGGTATTATAAGGGGTGTTTTTAATAATATTTTCCTATTTAATCGAAGCATAAATACTATAAATATTACCAAAAGGAACCATTTCAAGTGTTAATTGAGTAAATTATTTTATTGTTTAAGTGGCCAATCAACATGTCAACTTGATTGTTTGAATAATAGTAGTAAGTTGGGTTTATATTATATATATATATATATTATATATATATATATATATATATATATTAAATTTTATGTGAACTCTCTATCATTGAGCAATGGTACTTCATACCAGTAGCTGAATGCATACGATATGTGTCTGCATTCACTTAAGTTTGCGAATGGGATTACATGACTATTGAATGAGCTAACTAAATTCACCTTTTGAAATTTTAAAGGGTATATTCAAGTCCTTTGGTTATTATCCAAGATTATAGTCACTCCTCACTTTTGCAAAAAATTATATGTACTTACTGTCCAACTTCCAGTAATTTTATAATCGTATGGAATTCAACTTTGAAATATTTTTCCTACTGTGTTTTTGCTAAGTCGTTTGAGCTGCTCTTTTGTCCTTAATAATTAGCTTTGGTTTACTATGTTTTTTCCAAGTCGTTTAAGGCTTGCGCTTCTCTTTTTTCCTTAATAATTAAATTTGGTTTAATGAGTTTACTAACGATCATAATTAAAGTCTTTAAATAGGAGCAATAAACTTGGTATTCATGAAACCACAAGAAAGAAACAACTCTCAAGACAAGCAGGGAGAAAGTCCCGCCCAACAACAAAAAAGTGAACTCGACGACCCCTCAAGCATCAAGAGTTATGAGGATTCGAATACCGCACAAAATAAATCTTCATTTAACAACAAATTAGATATGTTAGACCAAACTTCTTGTTTGACTATATTCAAAAGGACGAACACAATAGATTGCGAAGCTAAGACACCAATGTCCCAAGAACCAGAAGAGATGAAGGAGATGCAAGATAAAGGAGGTTGGAAGACCGTAGAGAAAAAAAAGAAAGCTACAACACCAATCTACCTAAGAAAGACAAGGAGCCAGACAATTAAAAACTAAGAAAATTATAGGTCCAATAGACCAATTTGGTCTGAGTGGACGTTAACCACACCACCATCATCATCATCATATAAATGTTATTTGATTATTTTATTTATTTATTTTTCATGGTGTTAATTACAAGTGAAATAGAATGCATGGGATGTACAACAACATTAAAAATATTAATATTAACGTGGTTGATATAGTCGAAGGTTTCATTTATAGCTACCGTTGATAAATATGTAATAATAGAAATAATAATACAAAAAAAACTGTTGCAATAAAAATATTATTATTATAATTATAATTAATGATAATTTTCTTCATAATAATAATTTAATTAATTTAATTTAAGTTAGGTAATATAAATATGAACCCTTATATTACTAAAACCTTGGGATTGATATTAAAAACCCAAGGGAATAATAAACCCAAGGGGTTAATACTAAAACCCCAAGGGATTATAAACCCAAGGGAATAATAATAACCCGAGCTATAATCAACTCAATAGATTAATACTAATAATGCTAGGGTTTATATTCCCTTGGGTTTATTATTCCCTTGGGTTCATAATATCAATCCCTTGGGTATATTAATCTAAGGATTCATATTCATAGGGTATAATATTATTCATAGGTTTATAATATTAATCCTCTAGGTTAAATATAAATCATGGTCATCCAAGGGTTTATATACCTTGGATTTATAATATTAGTCCCTTGGGCTTAAAAATAATAGTCCCTTTGGGTTTTAGTATTAACACTTGTGTTTATAATACCAATCCCTTGGGTTTATCAATGTAAGGGTTCATAGTCCTATGGTTTAATACTAAAACCCCAAGGGATTTTAAAACCAAGGCAATAATATTAACAAAGGGATTAATACTAAAAATTAAGGAATTATAAACCCAAGGGAATAATATTAAGCCTTAGGGATTAATATTATAAACCCAAGCTATATAAACGCTAAGATAAATATTATAAACCCTAAAATAAACATGGTTGAGAACATGGAAAATTTTAGGTGTGAAGTTCCGCCCTTAGGCCAAATTAAGGGGTTTTAAATTTTTAGTGGGTAAATATTTGTATCATAGAACATTTTTACAAATCGCCTCAAATAGCCCACCTTATTTTAAGGGAGAGGGTAAGAAAGGTAAATTTAGCCCTTGAAATTAGGAGTTACAACCTTCTATTCTCCCTAATTTTCATGAATATGTTTTATTTAAGTGAATCTTATGGGCCAAATACCATATTTATAAAAGAGGTATGGTAAATTAATAAAAATATGAATAAATGAGAGGTATGGTAAATAAATATAAATATAAATAAACTAGACATATGGTAAATAAATAAAACCTCTTTTTATATTTAGTCCATAACCCTCTTTCTATTTATGAAGGCTCAAAAAAGAGGTTTTATTTAAGTGAATCCTATGGGCCAAATACCATATTTGTAAAAGAGGTATGGTAAATTAATAAAAATATAAATAAACAAGAGGTATGGTAAACAAATAAAACCTTTTTTTTTTATATTTACGCCATAAGTCACCTTATATTTACAAACACTCAAAAAATGCATTATATTTAGGTGAAACCTATGGGTAAAATACTATGGGCCAAATACCATGGGCTAGATTATTATTTTTTTTCTCGATTAAACTATTCTATTATATACAAAAAACCAGAGTACATTTACAATCATGCTGTCTGAAAGATCCATCTGCCTGAAAGAGTGGCATTCTGGATAAACCAAATGTAGCAGAAAGAGAGGGCTAACCTATTCATTCCCTCACAGGGGCGTTTGTGACCAGTGAAATCATTCCCACGCAGGGGAGGACAAAATTGACACCCATGCAAGACTATAACCGACCACAAAACTGACACCCAAACAAGACTGTAACCAACCATACGCCTCAACGTTGGCATTTTTCCGCATTGACACATTAACATAAAAGATATTCGACACGAATACATGCCAGAGACAATTGGACAGATGGACATGACCAAAAAATAGGAAAGAACCAGAATCCCACCCGAGCTACAGGACGTGAGACCTGGCAGCAGACTAGTTCTCTGGCCCCTCGTCCACAATTGGGCACCATCCATATTCTTCCTCTTCCCGAGCTTGGCCCTCTTTCGCCTCGGCCACTTCTGGCTGCTTCTGGTTCTTCTCCAACTGAAGGTCTAGCAATTCCGTGCCCTTCCCCTTGTCCACCGTGGGCAGTTCAGATGTTTTGGCGATGTCGACCGGGGCCGCGAATTATGGAGGAGCACTGGTTTCGCCCTCATCCTGGGCTTCATCAATGAAAAGAACAGAGACGTGGGCATTAATCCTTGGATAGTTCAGGGGGCTGTTGAAGGTAAAAACAGCTGAGCCGAAGTAAGGAGCAGACGAAGACCCAGGTGAGCTGGCCTCCATATATTGGCTGTGCCTGAGAGAGTTTGCACCTCCCAAATGAGGGCAATGGCAGTGACAGCGATAGTGAGGGCAGTGACAGTGAGAATGGGTTTCCGCCTCAGCTGAGGGGCGCGATGACCCTCCACAACTGGAGCTGCGACGACTCAACATCCACTGACAAATCCTGACCATGTTAACAGAGCAATCCAGAGCCGAATTGAAATGCAGAAGACCAACAGGGGCATAAGCAAACTGGGAAATCAGACCAGGGCCGGAATTTGTTAGCACCAACGATGGCATGAGAACCCCAGACCCTGCCCAAATGAACATGGTGATTCCTGGGCTACCTCTCTTTATAAAACCACAACCTCTACCTCGAGGGTTGCCTGCCATTAATGAGGCATTCAATTGTGAAGTGGAGCTGAGTTGTGTAATGCAGCCAAAGGAGGTCAGATCGTAAATGCTCCTTGGCTGCCATTCCATAACATTTATCATCGCCTTCCGGGGATGTCCTTCGCCATCGTCTTCCAAGTCGCCTCTACGCATGGTAGGCAGGTGGCCTCCCCTGCACCCCCGTCCCATCAACCTATTCGCGTTGGTTTGCATCCGCATCCAGGGTGGGATAGATTATTATTAATACCATGCAAAAAAACATTATTAACCCTAATTAGTATTAATAAAAATAAAAATGGCACATGGTATTGACACATGGTATTCAGGTGGAATGCTGCCTATTTATATGGGGGAATTAAACCAGCATAGATCCATCTTTACTCTAGATCTACTAAGCCCCGAGAGGGATCAAATATCGTGATATCAAACTGCATAGAGGAAAAAATATTTGATCCTCTTGGGCTTGGTCGATCAAGAGTAAATGGATTGTAATGAATGTATGTTAAACATTTAACTTGGTTAAATAAAAAATAAAATAAAAATCAATAATTAATTTTATTAATTTTTATAAATTACTAATAGTAATTTTTAAGCTCCACGTTTATGATAACCCATGGTAATGACCCATGGTAATACCATGGTATTCATGTGAGCATAAACTATTTAAAGGGGAAATTTTATCATCTTAGATCCATCTTAATTCTAGGTCTACCAAGTGCTCAGAGGGATAAATAGATTTCATCCCCCTAAGAGTGGTATATGTGGAGTCAAGATGGATATAGGTTGGTTTTTATGATAATGAAGATATTAAATAGACTTTGGAAATTATATTGTAAAAACATCTTAAGGTGAATGGTTAAAGCTACATTTAGTCACTTCACAAAACTTAGTAAAAAATACCAACATCTCCATTAGTATTTGTTTTTAACTTTTTCTGATTTAACAAAAAAAAATCAAAACAATGAAACCTTATCACTCTTTCTGCATAACCTTGGTAGAACATTTCTCACCATTTTTCAAACATTCTCAATATGATATCTTCGTGAAAAAGTTTAGGTACTGATGTTGGATTAGTTGTTTGAAAAATAAGCTGGTTTGTACAACATTTCATCTCCTGTGCTATTCTTCATTTGTCCTAATGATCTATAGGGGTTGGATCCACTACACCATATTTTCCTAAAAGGTGGAGATTGTTCACAAAAAAGGAAATTAATCTACATGTTACAATGCTGTTAAAAAATGCAAGACCTGTGAGGGTAGTGAATTATGCTAATAAGCAATTTAGATTGGGAGAGACATAATTAAATTTTATTATTTAATTGAATATTTCCAATTAAAATAATAATAAAT
>APFE031011083.1:123228-155794 GCA_000404065.3 Pinus taeda
TAGGCTAATAAAACCTAGGTATTGATACTAAAAACCCAAGGGGTTAATACTAAAACCCCGAGAGATTATAAACCCAAGGAATAATAATACCCTGAGCTATAATATACCCAACAGATTAATATTAAAAATGCTAGGTTTTATATTCCCTTGGGTTTATTGTTCCCTTGGATTTATAATATCAATCCCTTGGGTATATTAATCTAAGGATTCATATTCCTAGTGTATAATATTACTCATAGGTTTATAATATTAATCCTCTAGGTTGAATATAAATCATGGTCATCCAAGGGTTTATATACCTTGGATTTATAATATTAGTCCCTTGGGTTTATAATGCCTTGGGTTATTAGAATTAACACTTTTGTTTATAATACCAATCCCTTAAGTTTATTAATGTAAGGGTTCATATTCCTACGGTTTAATACTAAAACCTTAAAGGATTATAAAACCAAGGCAATAATACTAACATAAGGGATTAACACTAAAAAATTAAGAAATTATAAACCCAAGGGAATAATATTAAACCTTAGGGATTAATAGTATAAACTCTAAGATAAATGTTATAAACTCTAAAATAAACATGGTTGAGAATGGTTGATTTTTATTTTGAGGCAATTCTTGTCACAATGAGACGTTGGATCATGGTTGACCATGATCAACCATATTTATTCTAGGGTTGATATACCTTGTGTTTATAATATTAATTTCTTGGGTTTAAACTGAAAAGATTTATATTAAACCCTATGATTAATTATAAACCCCATGAATAATATTATATGCTAGGAATATGAACCCTTAGATTAATAAACCCAAAGGATTGATATTATAAACCCAAGGCACTAATAAATGCAAGGGATTAATACTGAAAACCCAAAAATCCAAAGGATTAATATTGTAAACCCAAGGCATATAAACCCTTAGATAAATATTATCATCCCTAAAACAAACATGGTTGACTATGGTTGACCATGGTTGATTTTCATATTGAGATATTCTTTGTCAAAATGTGATGGTTGACCATGGTTGACAATGATTAAAATTAATACTGAGAGGATATTTTCCACAATGCGACATCGAACCATGGTTGACCATGGTTGAATATTAAACCTTAGGAATATAAACCCTAAAATTAATAAACATAATGGATTAATATTGTAAACCGAGGTTGAATAATAAACCTAGAAATATAAACCCTATAATTATTATTATAAACCCAAGGAATTTATATTATAAACCCAATGGATTTATATTAATCCCAAGGATTAATAATATAAACCTATAAATTATATTATACCCTAGGGATATGAACCTTAGATTAATAAACCTAAAGGATTGATATTATAAACCCTAGGGATTGATATTATTGATATTATAGTTAACCATGGTTGATTTTCATATTGAGACAATCGTTGTCACAATTAGACGTTGGATGATGGTTGACCATGATTTGCTATGGTTGAGAATGGTTTATTTTAATAGTGACACAATCTTTGACACAATGTGACCTTGGACCATGGTTTACCATGATTGATTTTTATATTGAAAGAATCTTTGTCGCAATGCGACATTGGACCATGGTTGATTTTCATATTGAGAATCGTTTTCACAATGTGACGTTGGACCATGGTTAACACAATGTGATGTTGAACAATGAACCAGTCTTTGTCATAATTTTACCATGGCTATTAACGATCATTGACCATGATTGATAATGGTTGACCATGGTTGATTTTAAAATTGAGATAATATTTGTCAAAATGCGACGTTGAACCATAGATGACCATGGTTGATAATGATTAACCATGATTTACCATGGTTGATGATGGTTTACCATAGTTTATTTTTACATAGAGACAATCTTTGTCACAATGTGATGTTGGACCATGGTTGACCATAATAATTGACCATCGTTGATTTTCTTATTGACCATGATTGACCATCATTTATTTTCATATTGAGACAATCTTTGTCACAATGTGACATTTAACCATGGTTGACCATGAGTTATGATGGTTGACAATGGTTGAAGATGGTTGAACATTGTTGATTTTCATATTGGGATAATCTTTGTCACAATGTGACATCCATGGTTTACCATGATTATAAACCCTAGGAAATTATATTAAACCCTAAGAATATGAAACCTTAGATTAATAAACCTAAGGGATTGATATTATAAACCCAAGGCACTAATAAACATAAGAAATTAATACTAAAAACCCAAGGGATTATAAACATGGTTGACCATCATTGACCATGGTTGATTTTCATATGGACACAATATTTGTCACAATGTGGCATTGGACCATGGTTGACCATGATTAATTTTCATATTGAGGCATCTTTGTCACAATATGACATTGGACCATGGTTGACCAAGATTGATTTTCATATTGAGATAATATTTGTCATAATGCGATCTTGGACCATGGTTGACCATAGTTGACGATGGATGACCATGGTTGTCAAAATGTGAGGTTGGACCAAGAGACAATCTTCATCACAATGTTACCATGATTATTTACCATGGTTTATCATGATTGACCGTGGTTGACCATTTTTTATTTTCATATTGTGAAATAATCTTTGTCATAATGCAATGTTGGACCACGGTTGACCATTGTTCATCTTCATATTAAGACAATATTTGTCACAATGGAATCTTTGTCATGATTGATAAACAAAAGGGAATAATATTAATCCAAGGGATTAATACTAAAAACCTTAGGGTTCATATTCCCTTGGATTTTTAGTATTAATCCATTGGGTTTATAATATCAATCCCCTGGGTATATTAATCTAAAGTTTCATATTACTAGGGTATAATATTATTCATAGGTTTATAATATTAATCCTCTAGGTTCAATATAAATCATGGTCATCCAAGGTTTTATATACCTTGGATATATAATATTAATTCCTTGGGTTTAATAATATTAATTCCTTGGGGTTTTAGTATTAACACTTGGGTTTATAATATCAATCCCTTAGGTTTATTAATGTAAGCATTCATATTCCTAGGGTTTAACTAAAACCCTCAAACAGATATGGTTTACCGTGGTTAATTTTCATATTGAGACAATCTTTGTCACAATGCGATGGTTTACCATGATTGATTTTCATATTGAGAGAATCTTTCCCACAATGCTACGTTGGACCATGGTTTAATAGTAAACCCTAGTAATACAAACCCTAAAATTAATAAACACAAGGGATTAATATTGCAACCCCTATGTTGAATAGTAAACCTAGGAATATAAACCCTATGATTAATGCCAGGTCTCCAAAATGTCATATTTTTCTTCATCTTTTCATTCACCTTTAACCATATTCCACTATATTATAACCTTACACTAAGACCATTTTCATGATCATATATGGGTTTATCATTATTTCCCAAAGCATTATTTTAGTATTTTGAATGAATTTATGGTTTAATATTAGAAAAATAACATGTATTCACTTATATATAAAATTTGGATGAATTTTATGATATGTGTAAGCATATTTGAAGATTCTAGCGAAGTCATATTTGGACTCTAAGTCTCAAATTCGAATTTCCTCTTCAAACTCTTTAAGATTTGAGGAATATTGGAGATAATCATTCAAGCACATTTGATGGAGAAAAAACATGAAAGTTTTGATAATATTTCTTATCAAATATTTTAGAGATTTATGAGAGGATATGTAGGGATGTTACTTGCTAGATGTTAACACATGGTTGTAACCACAAGCGGTATTTGTGGATCTAGGAGAGATTTGTGGATGTAATGTTAGGTCCCTATAATACTAGTGATTCCCCCATTGCTATTGTCATTGTAGCCCTTATTTTTATTATTGTAACCCATAGAAGCCCAATATTGTTATTGTTGTGCCCTTGTATTATTATTGTTATGTTGGCTTTCATTTTATTCTAATCCCTTAGACTCCTATATATAGAAAGGAGGTTTTGTCATTTGTATCATCCAAGAATTATTCATTTGTGTAATGTAAATGAGGTTTCCCCCTCTAAGAGGCTGATTTTGAAGTCGTTGATCTATCTTTACTACTATTTTATGAGTTGGTTACATAACATTTGGTATCAAGGCCTGCAGATACTCTAACTTCCTCATATCGATCTTTTGAACATGGTGGGTCTTCAATCTATATTTTCTTCTATTTTTTGAGTTGGTTACATAACATCTACATTTATTAATTAGTTATCTTACTTTTTGTATAAATAGGAGTGCCTTACCCATTCAAAGAGAGGATTTCTTGGAGCATAATTCCAAACTATGATGGAGTAAAATACATTTGATAAGTTCTCGTGTTATTTATTTTAGAGTTTTGTATTCTTATTTTGTTGTAAGATGTAGTTTTTTAATTCATGTAGTTTCATAATATATGTTGTTTATATTAGTTTTATTACGTTTTAATTTAGTTTCTTTTGCATATCAGTTGCAACTCTTTGTTTATTGTTGCAATTGTGAGATTTCAACACTTGATCAAAGGTGGTGATTTATATTAACAACAATTTATGAGCAACCAACTTCTAACACAGAATCTGGCTAAAATAAGACAGATATTGAAAAACTAAAACATGAGTTTTGTGTAGAATAAGCAAATTTAGTTGCAGTGAGGAAATTTCTTCAAAACATTGCACAATTAAATTACACAACAATTAATATTATAAATCCAATGGATTATAAACCTAAGGGATTTATATTAAACCCAAGGATTAATAATATAAACCTATGAATAATATTATACCCTGGGGATATGAACCCTTATATTAAAACACCCAAGGGATTGATATTATAAACCCTATAGATTGATGTTATTGATATTATTGTCAACCATGGTTGATTTTCATATTGAGATAATTGTTGTCACAATTTGATGTTGGACGATGGTTGACCATTGTTGATTTTAATAGTGAGGCAATATTTGTCACAATGTGACGTTGGACCATGGTTGATCATGATTGATATATTGAGAGAATCTTTGTCACAATGTGACGTTGGACCATTGTTCATCATGGTCGATTTTCATTTTGAGAATATTTTTCATATTGTGACGGTGTACCATGGTTGACACAATGTGATGTTGAAAAATCAGCCAACCTTTGTCATAATGTGACCATGGTTATTAACGATCATTGACCATGATTGACAATGGTTGATCCCAGTTGATTTTTAAATTGAGATAATATTTGTCACAATGTGACTTTGGACCATAGTTTACCATGGTTTAAAATGATTAACCATCCTTGACCATGGTTGAGTTTTACATAGAGATAATCTTTGTCACAATGCGACATTGGACAATGGTTATTAACAATCATTGACCATGATTGACAATGGTTGATTTTCAAATTGAGATAATCTTTGTCACAATGCGATGTTGGACCATAGTTGACCATGTGGTGAGCAACAATATTGCAGCAATAATGTTGCAACTCCTGAGGCTCCCTACTTTAATTTTATCAACTCGGTAGTTCGTAACAAACTTGGAAGTGACGATGATGTATGCACAAGTATTAGCTCTTGTTGCAGGATGTCACTTGGTCAGCTAGCGCAAGATCACTAGGAGCTTAAGCCAAATTTTATGAATTTCCAGAAGAAGCTTTTAACCATGATGAAAGAAAGCTAACTCTACAGAGGCTATTTTATTTGTAGAAAGAGAAGGAAAACTGAAATGTAATGCTAACCCTAGCAAACCCTAATTTACCTATTAACCATACTTTTGCAGGAAAAGAGATGAAAACTGATGAAATGAGTGCCATTGACTACTGAAAAGGTAAATTGCATTTATTCAAGCTACTTCTAAAAATAAATGAGAAGAAAACTTCTTTTTGTGCTTTTGAGTGTTTTTATGCGAAATTATTATGCTTGTGATTTATCCGGTTGTGATTGTGCAGAGGTTTGGTGGCGAAGGAAGATGGATTTAGCTTTTGCATAGGTGGAAGAAGGTTTGGAGAGGTCCTAAGAAGCCCCTAGTACCCTTTTGAAGACTTTCATAGCGATTGGACTTTGAAAAATCACTCACATGAAATTCTACAAGAGGCTGCAGGGGATCAACATGAGGAGGCCGAGAACTATTTTTGGAGGTTTGAAGGTGTAAAAATGATGGGAAAGGGTAACTAAAGGCTATACGAAGGTGTTGAGGGGTCTATAATTTTTCAAGGAAGACCAAGAAAGAACAGGATGGTTGGATTTGTTCAAATGGCAAGAGGGCAGTTTATGAGAAAACGAAGAAATTAGGGAAGATTGGTGAAATCTTGTGAATGACATGGGAAATCTATGAGAGGTGAACTGGTGTTGGCTGTTTTATGGATGTATGGTGAGCTGTGGTGTCCTGCAAGAGACCTGCATATCTACTTACGAAAACTGATCGAAGAAAGGACTAACTATGCCATGAAAACATAACTTTTTCCTAGCTTGACCTAATTTCTGACCTACAAACAGAAAATGCTAAATAATAACCTGTGAATAGAAAAGCACACAGAGAGATCTATGGTAAAAGAATAGGAAATTATCTAAGAAACTAAATCTGAACCAATATATCAATCTTTCCAAATCACGTTATCACACTAGCAGTTCCATGGAAGAGAAAAAACTCTGTTTTTGGTGGCAGCAGAAGTGCCTTGACCTCAAATCATAGTCCCGGGAAGGGATAAAGGAGATCAAGGCATATTTTTGGCCTTTTTGAATCTTATTCCATCACTGCAGTAACCTACTTGAGCAACTGAAACAAAAATAGCTATGCAAACCATCTAAAGCAATCTAATCTAACAAACTAAAATGAATCTACGTAACATAAATTAACTCTTGAACTAAAGAAAAAACATATAAGTACAAAGTAAGAGGTGTTGGGCAGCTTGGGTGGGGCCCTAACCTAAGAGAATCGGCCCTCTGAAAGAGATCAGTGTTGGCTCAAAAACTGTTTCATCTTCATTACCAAAAATAATAGTCACATTACATGAACTGTTCTGAAAAAGGAACTCAGAAACAAGCTGAATAATGTGCTGCAGAAAAGTGCGAAAATTATACTAATGACTGGCTAAAATGCAACTAAACAAATTGAGCACCTAAGCCCTACTATTTATACAACTCAAGACTCCAACAACTCTCCTAAAATCAAGGAGTTCAGCTTCCCAAAACTGCAGATAAACAACAGCCTTTTACTTGCTCGGCTGCCCCTTGGATGCACTAATATGGTTGCTTGTGCTCCGAGTTTTTGATGGAGAATTCGAGGTAAGGGTTCATAAATGAAGGGGACACCCTCCTACAAATCCTCTCCCTTGTTCTTCCTCGAATTTGGCTACCAGATTCTCATTAAACCTTTGATTTTGTCTCAAAATTGACCAAAAATATGCATAAAGCACATATTAGAGTTTTTGGCATAATGACTAACCCAATTCACTCTATTAGCATAAATATAATAAAAAACATGCAATAAAATAATGAGAATGGTGGATTAATCTGAGTTAGGAGGCTAAATGAGCCCATATAATTACCCATTTCTGGGGCTCATCATCACCCCCTATTGAATGGGTTGCTCATCCTCTGAGCAACTAGTCTATCTCCTCATCCATGATGGCTCTGATGGATTCCTTGGCATCTCATGCTTCTGATGCGATATCCTCCTCTTTATCATGGAATCCTGCCTTTCTATCCACCTCCTCCCACTGTTTTCTTTCTTCTTCCTTTTTTTCCTCTTCTTTTGTCTTCTCTGCCTCTATTAGCTTTGCTTCCTCAAGCTCTGTTTTGGTTTCCTTCTCATCTTGTTTAGTTTCTGCCTTCTCTGCTTTAGTGTTTTTCTTTTTTGGTTTAGTCTTTTTCTTTTGTGTTTTAGTCTTTTTCTTTTGTGTTTTAGTCTTTTCCTTTTCGGTTCTGGGTTTCCTCTTCTTTGCTCTAGTCTTTTTCTTCTCTGTTTCAGGTTCTTCCTTCTCATCTTCTGTTTTGATTTCCTCCTCTGTTTCAAGTTCTTCTTTCTCTATTTTGGTCGTTTCCTCTTTTTCTGTTTCCTCCTCATCTTCCCCTGCCATATTTATAAAAATCTCCGAGGCAGTAATTTAATCAGCCCATGATGAGCCAATTAGTCTGGAACTCCTGCCTTCAATTTAGTATTGAAATCTATTAGGGATTGGAGGAGAAAATAAGGAATACTGAGATTTTGGGGTGCAGGAAGATCCATGCGATATCTTAACTCATGCAAAAGTCTGAAATGGTACCCATAAACTGTGTTGTACCTTCCTTCACAAGAGATGTACTTCATAATTTGATAGCTGACCTCACCCTAGGAGTAAGGTATGCTTGTTCTCCTGATGCCATTTTTGTCCTCTACAAGATGCTCATCTGGCTAGAAGAAGGTGTTCTTAGCAACTTGACCCAGTGGTTTTTCTTCCTTCCTCTAGGGTAGTCTAAGTGGGAGACTGGTAACCCTGTTGATGAATTCTGAGGTGATTTCTATAGTGAGACCCCTGAGACTGACAGTGGCATGAGTTTTTTGGTGAGGTGTCAAAGACAAGGCGAATTCCTCTGTTACTTCTTCATAATACCCATGAAGCTTTTCAAAGAAGGGCATCCAATTTGCTCTAGTGAAGAGGGCTACCACCTCTGGGTGTTCATGTAGCCTGGTTGAGTTTAGAGGTTCCTTCCTCATACATCCCCCTGTCATGATGTTCAGAGTCTTCTGGAATATCTTAGGTGAAGAGGGAGACAACAATTTTCAAAAACTAGGAAACAAAGAAAAAACTGTGTTTTTTTTAAGAAACATGCAGATTTTTATTTTTATTTTTATTTTTTTAATGCAATTACTCTTCTCTTCCGGCTTAATTCTTCCCTAAAATTGCATCATTCACTGTATATGTGAGTATCCAAGGTGGAGAAGGAGACAACACTTATTTCGCAGAAACAGGAAACATATGAAACTGTGTTTTTTCAAGAAACAAACAGACTTTTGAATGCAATTCCTCTCCTTTTTCAAGCTTAATCCTTCTATAAAATTGCATCACTCCTTGTATATATGAAAATGCAACGTGGGTTTGTATCGAGCCTACCTCTTCGAGCCCAAATTTACATGAGAATCCCGTTTTTCCTTCTGCAACACTGGTCACTAGTCCCCCTGTAGAACTGTTACAGGTTCCTTTAGAATGGCGATAGAAGAAAAATGGTTGAAAACAATAGCGGATGATGATTTCAAGGTTATGGCGGTGGTATAGGGCTTACTGTAGCTAAGTGGATGAGGATGAAATGGAAGAAAAGGTGGTGAAGGAGTTTCGAGGAGGGATACTTATGTTTTCTTTGAGATATTTCCACTGATGGTGAGCTGGCAAAAATGTCCATGGGCATTATTTGGACTGTTGGTACCTACTACAGTGTCATCATGAAAAATTATGCTTTCTGTCTGCAATCACCTCCCATCATTTGCGTTGGAGTTTAAACAACCACCACTACTTGTTTTCAGATTCTCATGAGTTGACTAGACACACATGCAGTGTGAACTCCAGCTGAGCGTTGTTTGAACTGGACGAGGGTGGCCAGTTAGTTGGTCACTGATCTAGTTTAATCTCAACCATCTCATTTGTCCATGTAGTTTTTAAACTATACCCATGCAATAGAGGAACGATTTTAGTCACTTACCTGTTCGTCGATAATTGCATGTTGTCGTGCTGTTGCATGCTTAGGCTTTGGCATTCTATCCATGGATTTCTACTGCTGGCACCCATGGCTTTTGGATTGGTGGCTCAACTTCCTTGTACAGGTGATCTTCAATAAGGATCTTGCTCCTTGCGCATTCTACACATCTGTGGCTGCACTGATTCTGCTTCTGGAGCTTGATTTTTTAGGGTAACAGCTGCTATGCTTTGTTTCTGTCTGATGTGTGACTATTTTTCTTGTGTAGGCATCCTCTGGCTAGATCTAAGTTGCAGGAGTCTACTTCAACCTTCAGATTTGCATACTCATGCTGTTGATGCTAGATTTTAATGGGACA
This sequence comes from Pinus taeda, assembly GCA_000404065.3. Taxonomy (NCBI): domain Eukaryota; kingdom Viridiplantae; phylum Streptophyta; class Pinopsida; order Pinales; family Pinaceae; genus Pinus; species Pinus taeda. Next base: position 133,207 of record APFE031011083.1, read on the forward strand.
ATGATTTTTTTTGTCCATATATCCTAAACGGTAGCCTGGATTGACCTGAAATTTTCTGAGCATGTTTCCATCATCATTATGCACCTCCGATAGAAAAATTGTGGTCAATGGATGCACAGATTTCGAGAAAAATTGAAAATTGTTGAAGGTGATGGAGGTCGATTTCCTGGAAACTGTGCACTAGAATTGGTTGAAATTGCTTGGGCATGTTACTATCACCCATATGCATCTCTCGATGAAATGGGTTTTTAAATGGATGCATGGATATGGAGAAAATGCAAAAATGGTTGAAGGTGATGGAGGCTGAATATTTGGAAACTGTGCACTGGAATTGGCTGAAATTACTTGGGCATGTTTCCATCATCCATATAAAACTCCCCATGAAACAATTTTTTAAATGGATGCACGGTTTTCAAGTTAGGGAAAAAGCAAATCTTTGCCCTATGTATTTTTGTATCAGAGCATCCAGTAGTTTTTGGACAGTAAGAAAAATGAGCTTGGGGTGTGATGCAAACCTGGAAATGATGGAAGAGAGGTTTGAAGAATGCAGGAGGATTTATAAACCCTTTATGAAGCTTCCCTATTCCCCAAACTGCTTTTAAAATCCATTTCTAGCTCTTTGTAATTTCTATAGGAGCCTCCTGTAGAAAACACAATTTTCAAAAAAGAAGCACATTGAGGTAGAAAGAATGTCAAGAATGATGGAGAAGGGTGAGGGAAGGTAGGATAGGTGTTTTTATTGGTTTCAAATCTTTCTTGGCACATGCTACTGCTTCCTGAAGTTCTCTTGTAGACCTGCAATACAACTGGAAATTAATTTTTCTTTTTCTTTTTCTCTTTTTGTTTTTTGAAAACAACTAGGGTGTCTCAAGGAGGTTTTCACCTTAATTTCCTGCCCTAGGTTCCTCCAAGGGAGTTTTTCACCCAGGGATATTATTCTCTTTTTCCTTTTCTCTTTTTTCTAAACCATTGACCGCCTCATGGAGGTTTTCAATCAATGAGCCAATCTGAGGTGCCTCTGAGGAGGTTTTCACCTTAGATTTTTATTTATTTTCCTCTTATTTTTCATTTTTCTTTTTTCTCTACCCTACCCTACTTGAAAAACAAAATCATTGTCAAGTATAAGAATACTTCCAATGGAGCCATGTGCACATCGAGATGATAGACAAAATGATGTGGAGGCTTGAAATGCATGCTTTGACAGGCATCTGGATTTCAGAGACAAAATGATTTGACTTTGAAGGGATCAAGCATAGTTGAGGAAGAAAGTATTGCTACAACTTAATGACTGTCTCGAACCATATTTGAATATAGTTGTGATGTCCTTGGTCCTTTTGCTGATTTGGATAATTCTTCATGCCACCTTCTACCATGACCTTCGCATCTTCCTCTTTTTGCTGATTTTTCTCTTGAATACATGGAGGATTTGATGGTAACCATGAAGGACCTCTCTCGATATCTAATTCTGATGTCATCTCTTCATCAAGTGCAGCGCATGGTTCTTTGATCTTCTCTCTTGCATCTTCTTCCGTTGGATGTGGTCCTTCAACGATATCAATATAATCTCTGTTTTGCAATACTCTTCCTGAGCTATGGTGAATATAATTGAGCTCAAGAGGAGTTTTTTAGAAGTGTTGTGCCTCAACATTGTAATTGGGTTGAGCTACTCCAATGTGTGGGTTTGGAAATGGTGGTTCCCCACTATATACTTGTTGGGCCTGTCTGTTGTTTAGGTTCAGGTTCGGTTGGGCAGGCATTTGGGGTTGCCTTGGTGGAGCAAGAGGAAATGGTTATGGTTGAACAGGTGGTGGAGGCAAAAAAGTGGGAGGAGAGTTGTATTGGGGCCTCCACCCATGATGCAGTGCATTCCACTGAGGCTGTGGCTGATCATAAGAGTGAAATGAATGAGTAGCTGGTTGAGCATGATATTGAGGAGGATATGACCAAGGAGGGGGTGTGGACCAGGAAGGATGAGCAGGTGGACCCCAAGAAGGTATGAACGTGACTTGGTTAGGGTTGTAGTATGCCTGAGATGTCCCTTGCATCCCCTACTAGTATGGTCTAGGCCTATGCAACCTATTTTGGTTTATGTAATAGATCTGTTCAGTGACTCCTTCGACCCCTTGCTATATAGCTTTAAGTCTGAGCAAGGACGGGCACTTGTCTGTAGAATAATTTTCTTCACATATTGAACAAACCTCTATAGAGTTCAATGGGTATTCATTTCTAGGATGCCTCCTAGTGCATCTAGGGCAAAAAATGGACAAAGCCCTCTCTGCTTCCTCTTCTTTTCTTTTGATATGCATGGCAAGAATATGCCACATCTCACTCTTGAAATCTTCCCACATGTTTCCAATTTCACCTTTAATGGATGAGTTGGAAGAAAAGTTACTACTCCCAACATTTCTTTTTTCAGCCATTGGCTCCAGAGGAATGTTTTCTTCTTCTTCTTCCCCTATACGTTCTTCAAATATGTCTAGTCGTTAGCTAAGGGTGTTTCTTGATTGCTGCCACCGCAGAAGAGAGAAGGTTGGCTGTGTGAAGCGGTGGCTGTGTTGGGCAAACATTTTTTTGAATTATCTCTACTCCTACGAGGCATGAAAGGAAATATATTTGGGTGGTTTTTGCTTTTTTATGCTTGTACCTGCAAAACTGAAATTGATTGAACAAACAAATTGCAACTAATTAAAAGAACTTGCTGAAATGAAATTGCAGAACTGAAAAAAGGAAAGAAAATGAAATGCAGAAATGAAATGACTAATCTACTTTTGCAAAATTGAAAATGCAGAATTGAAAGGAAAGGAGGGAAATGACTAATCTACTTTTGCTGAAATGGAAATTGCAGAATTGAAATGAAAGCAAGTAAATGGCTAATCTACTTTTGCTGGAATGGAAATTGCCGAATTGAAATGAAAGTAGGGATATGAATAATCTACTTTTGATGAAATGGAAATTGCAAAATTTGAAAAGGAAATGCAGAAACTAAAAGGAACAACTACTCTACTTTTGCTGAAATAAACTACTTAGCAGAATGTTGCAGTAGAAAATAAAAGAAAAGCAGTAATTACAAAATTCTTTGACGCTTTCCCGACAATGATGCCAAAAAGATGGTGAACACTAGTATTGCAGAAATAATGTTGCAACTCAAGAGGCTCCCTACTTTACTTTTATCAACCCGGTAGTTCGTAACAAACTTGGAAGCGATGGTTCTATATGCACAAGTACTAGGTCTTACTGCAGGCTATCACTTGGTCAGTTGGCGCAAGATCACTAGGAGCTCAACCCAGCTTCTATGAATTTCCAAAAGAAGCTTTTAACCATGATAAAAGAAAGCTAACTTTGCAGAGGCTATTCTATTTTCAGAAAGAGAAGGAAAACTGAAATGTAATGCAAACCCTAACAAACCCTAATTTACATATTAACCCTACTTTTGCAGGAAAAGAGAGGAAAACCGATGAAATGAGTTCCATTGACTACTAAAAGATAAATTGCATTTATTCAAGCTACTTTTGAAAATAAATGAGAAGAAAACATCTTTTTGTGTTTTTGAGTGTTTTTATGCGAAATTATTATGCTTGTGATTTATTCGGTTGTGATTGTGCAGAGGTTTGGTGGCGAAGGAACAAGGAGTTGGCTTTTGCAAAGGTGGAGGAAGGTGTGGAGAGGTCCTAAGAAGCCCCTAGTACCCTTCTGAAGACTTCCATAGTGATCAGAATTCGGAAAATCATTCATAGGAAATTCTATAGGAGGCTGCAGGGGATCTATAGGAGGAGGCACATAGCTATTTTTGGAGGTTTGAAGATGTAAAAATGATGGGAAAGGGTAACTGAAGGCTAGATGAAGGTGTTGATGGGTCTATAACTTGTCAAGGAAGATCAAGAAAGAACAGGATGGTTGGATTTGTTCAAATGGCAAGAGGGCAGTTTATGAGAAAACGCAGAAATTAGGGAAGATTGGCGAAATGTTGCGAATGACTTGGGAAATCTAAGAGAGGTGAGATGGTGCTAGCTATTTTATGGATGTATGGTGAGCTAAGGTTTCCTGCAAGAGATCTACACATCTACTTACGAAAACTGATCGAAGAAAGGACTGACTATGCCATGAAAACAAAACTTTTTCCTAGCTTGACCTAATTTCTGATCTACAAATAGAAAATGTTGAATAGTAACCTGTGAATAGAAAATCATGAAGAGAGATCTATGGTAAAAGAACAGGAAATTATCTAAGCAACTGAATCTAAACCAATATATCAATCTTTCCAAATCACGTTATCACACTAGCAGTTGCATGGAAGAGAAAAAATTGTGTTTTTGGTGGCCTCAAATCATAGTCCCAGGAGGGGAGAAAGGAGATCAGAGCCCACTATTTGCCTTTTTGAATCTTATTCCATCACTGCAGTAACCTACTTGAGCAACTGAAATAAAAACAACTATGCAAACCATCTAAAGCAACCTAATCTAACAAACTAAAATGAATCGACATAACATAAATTAACTCATGAACTAAAGAAAAAACATATAAGTACAAAGTAAGAGGTGTTGGGCAGCTTGTGTTGTGCACTAACCCAAGAGCATCATCCCTTTGAAAGATATCAGTGTTGTCTCAAAAATTCTTTCATCTTCATTATCAAAAATAATAGTCACATTATGTGAACTGTTCTCAAAAAGGAACTCAGAAATAAGCTGAACAATGTGTTGCAGAAAAGTGTGAAAATTCTACTAATGACTGGCTAAAATCCAACTAAAAAAATTGAGCACCTAAGCCCTTCTATTTATACAACTCGAGCCTCCAAAAACTCTCCTAAAATAAAGGATCTCAGCTTCCCAAAACTGCAGATAAACAACAGCCCTTTACTTGCTCGACTACCCCTTGGATGAACTAATGTGGTTGCTTGTGCTCCAAGTTTCTGATGGAGAATTCGAGGTAAGGGTTCATAAATGAAGTGAAAACCCTCCTACAAATCCTCTCCCTTGTTCTTCCTCAAATTTGGCTGCCAAATGCTCATTAATTCTGGGGCTCATCATTATGGCCGACAATGATTAACCATGGTTGACCACGGTTGATTTTTACATAGAGACAATATTTGTCGCATGTGACGTTGGACCATGGTTGACCATGGTTGATTTTCATATTGACCATGATTGACCATGATTAATTTTCATATTGAGAAAATATTTGTCATAAGGTGACATTTAACCATGGATGACCATGATTATAAACTCCAAGAAATTATATTAATTCCTAAGAATATGGACCCTTAAATTAATAAACCTAAGGGATTGATATTATAAACCCAAGGTGCTAATAAACACAAAGGGTTAATAATAAAAACCTAAGGGATTATAAACCCAGGGGAATAATATTAAACCTAAGGGTTTAATATTATATACCCAAGGTATATAACCCATAAGATAAATATTATAAAATCCAAAATAAACATGGTTGAGCATTGTTGACCATGGTTGATTTTCATACTGATACAATCTTTGTCATAATGCGACATTGGACCATGGTTTACCATGATTGATTTTCATATTCAAACAATATATGTCACAATACGACATTGGACCATGGTTGATTTTCATATTGTGAAACAATGTTTGTCACAATGCGAGGTTTGGCCATGGTTTACAATGGAATATAAACCCTATGATTAATATTATAAACCTAATGGATTATAAACCCAAGGGATTTATATTAAACACAAGGATTAATAATATAAACTTATCGATAATATTATACCCTAGGGATATTAACCCTTAGATTAATAAACCCAAGGGATTGATATTATAGACCCTAGGGGTTGATATTATTGATATTATGTTTGATCATCGTTGATTTTCATATTGAGACAATCATTGTCACAATGCAACATTAGACGATGGTTGACCATGATTGACCATGGTTGATTTTAATAGTGAGACTATCTTTGTCATAATGCAATGTTGGACCATGGTTGACCGTGATTGATTTTCATATTGAGAAAATATTTGTCATAATGTGACATTGGACCATGGTTGACCATGGTTGATTTTCATATTGAGAATATTTGTCACAATGCGACGTTGGACCATGGTTGAAACAATGTGATGTTTGTTTCAGGTGGATATCAGTGGCCACCTGCCTATTCCACTTGGACCCCCAACATTGTCTCTTTCAGTCTTTCAGTTTCCTTAATTGTAGCAAAATTTACTACTTTTGGCAGTTTTTTAGATGCCTGAACTTCTGGAGCCGTTTTGAGGCCTTAAACGACATTTTTAGGGAAAATAGAGAGACCAAAAACATTCCAAATAGGATGGTCGGTTTTTTTCGGCATCCTCTTTGAGATATTTGAAATGATGTATTATGATATCCAACAGAGATTGTATGCCAAAGTTACGACCCCAAGAAGTTGATGTACCAATCTACCCAAACAGGGCCCACAAATTTGGTGCTACATCTCATAAGGTTAGGTTTTTGGATGCTTATGGTTTTCCATTTTTTATAAATAATAAATAGGCCTTTGAGCCTCATTGTAACATAATTCAGAGGCATGTAGCCACCACATCTCTTCTTAGATATAAGCTACCATCGCCCGAACTAGTTTATTTCCATTCTATTTGTAAACATATTTCAATATTATGATATTGAAGAAATAAAGTGTTATTTTTGCTGCATTTATGTATTTATGATTATATATGTAAGTTGTTGCATTCCTATTTAAGTTCATATCAGTGGCATCAAAGTGGTCTGCTCTTTCTCTATTTTTCTTTGCAAGTCCCCAACGAGGTCAGGGTATAAGGAGTTAGGGCTTGATCTGGTTGAAAGTTTCCAATACCAGCCTCGCAAACGTCGACAAGCTCCCATGCTAGAAGAAAATAAATATGAGGGGGTAGGAAATCCTTTCAAAATATTGCTTGAGGAAGCCCTCAAGTGATAAAGAAATGCGATGATGGATAAATTTACCTAGATCCTTCGACGACTACCCACATGTGACACATCTTCATACAACAACCACTCTAGAGGCACCACTCCTTTTAAGGTACAATTTAAATTTGATATTCCCATATTTAATGGCCAGAAAGATGCAGGCATCATAGATAAATGATTGAATCTATTGGAAGGATATTTTTGAGTTAATGAGTTTTCCAATCAAAAAAATATTACTCTTTCACTTCTCAAAGCCACCCCACACGTCAAGGATTAGTGGGAAACCTACTCTGAACAAAGGGACAAAAGGGAATCATCATTGTTTTCAACTACACCCACTTGGGATTCTTTCTAAGACACCATTAAGGAACAATATTACCCCATTGGGAGCTATGAAGATAAATACATAAAGTGGACCACGCTATGACAGGGAAAGGACCAAAATGTTTCGAAGTTCAAAAATGTTTTCCATACCCTACACAAAAAGTTGGGTATCAAGGATTCTGAGCGGAATTTGATACTCAAGTACTGTAACTATCTACACAAGCACATCCAAGATGACATGGAGTTCCTAGACATCTCCTCACTTGGCATGAAATCCCGATACACTGTGAAGATTGAGCAAAAGTCTAAACAAAATAAGTGAAACTTTGGATCTGGGAATCCAAAGCAGGGGAAATGTACCCCCAAACCACAGAGAAAAGGCCAAAGCCAAGGCTAGGTGACCCAAGAAGACCCACCAAAGCTACAAGAAAAGAACAACACCACCAAGATAAAGAAGGACATGGGAAAATGGTATGAGTTCCATAAGAGCTCCACTCACAACTGAAGTGAGTGTCGGGCCAAGATGTCACTGGTGGTTGAGCTTAAGGGTTCTAAATCAGATGCATGTTTTGAATATGAGTCAGAACCTAACAAGGGGAATGAAAAAGGGAAGAAGAGCATTGATGTGGAGCCTAGTGCCACTGTGGTTACCACCAAGGTCTAGAAGAATGAGCTTGAATATCCAGAGGAGAGGGAATGCCTCTTCCACTCATTGATGTGTGTGAAAGGTTCTTCATTGCAATTAATTGTCAATAGCGGGAGCCAAAATAACCTTATTTTAGTAGAGGTCATGAAGTGGTTAGTCCTACAGATGACAACACATCTACAACCATACACCATCGGGTGGCTTCACCAAGGACAAGATCTCCGTGTCATCCAATAGTTCCACCTTCCCTACATCATCAAGTTGTTCACAGATGAGATACTGTGTGATGTTTCTCCTCTTGAAGTTTGTGATGTATTATTAGGATAACCATACTTGTGAAAGTGACATGTTGTATATGAGTCTAGACCTTGCTTTGTGGTTATTACTTTGGGCAATAAGTTGTATAGGATATCGAAGGTAGCCCCACATACTGCCATATCTTTGATCACTATAAAGAGATGCAGTAAGATAATTTCCCAAACCAGGAATTTTTTTTTCCTTATTATTCGCCCTCAGGGCAAGAAGAAGGTTATGACCATGAATTCCAGACAGGGCTCCTCTGCACAACTGCAAAAGATGGACAAGGTCATGGAGGAGTACAGGGACATTTTCGTCTCACCTACACGGGTATCTCTACACTGTCAGGTCAAGCACTCTATCAATCTGACCTCGGGTGTGTCTCTACCCAATGGACTGATCTGTCAATGCTTTGTTATGGAGAATGATGAGATCAAGATGTAGCTTCAGGAAATTTTGCAGAAAGGGCACATCAGGCCAAACTCATCACGCTGTGGGAGCCTGATTGTATTGCTACAGAAGAAGGATGAGACATATAAACTTTATCTTGACTATCGAGCACTGAAAAGGATCAGTGTCTAGAATAGGTACCCAATCCCATGGATTGATGACCTTCTGGACCAGCTCAAGGGGGCCAAATATTTCAGCAATATTGAATTAAAGTCTTGTTATCACCAGGTGCCTATTGAACCCTCTGATGTGTGGAAGACTGCGTTCAAATCCAATGAGGGCCTTTTCAAATGGTTTCTTATGCCTTTCGAGTTAATTAATGCCCCCTCAAAATTCATGAGATTGATGGACGACATCTTGTGACCCTTCACGAATGCATTCGTGATGGTATACTTAGATCACATCTTGATATTTAGACAGAGTTGGGAAGATCACCTCCACCATTTTTAGTAGGTCCTTCAAACCCTGCGACATGAAAAGTTGTGTAACAATTTGGAGAAATGCACTTTTGGCATGACCCAGTTCAATATTTGGGGTACATCATTTATGATCAGGGTGTGCATGTGGACCTAGCCAAGATACAAGTTATTCAGGATTGGCCAACCCCAACCACTTTAACAGAGCTCCCGCAGATTTTTGGGTCTTGCCAATTTCTACCATAGGTTCGTGTTGGGGAACTCTCATATCCATCGGCATTTAAGTCAAGTCACCAAGGGCGGAGTGAAAGAAATTTTTTTTTGGTTTGAAACCCAACATAAGGAGTTTTGCAAGTTAAAGCATCACCTCTACTCTGAACCAGTGCTTGCATTACTAAACCTGCAACAATTATTTGAGATTGAGATAGATGCCTCTGACTATGCTATTGGTGTAGTTCTTACTTAGCAGGAGCATCTAGTGGCTTACCACAGTGAGACACTTTCATGCACAGTCTAAAAGTATCCCACTTAAAACAAAAAAACGTATTCCATTGTGCAAGATTGTCGTCAATGGAATCATTACATTATGGGGAAGAAAATGGTCATCCACATAGACCACCGACCCCTATAATTCATATAGACACAAGGGAAGTTGCATAACAATCGCCATAAAAAATGGTCCACATACCTACAAAAATTCTATTTGAACATTAAGTATAAGAAAGGAAACACCAATAATGTTACAGACTACCTCAACTGACCATTAGTCATGGCGCTGATCACTGTTCTCGACTCCTGTGGGCATGAGGCTTTGGGGTGGATGCACCTTTATGAGAACAATCCAAAATTCGATAGCACATACCAGACACTCCTGGAAGGTAATCAAGTTCCAAATGTTCACCTCTAGGAAGCACTGTTTTTCCACCTGGGACACATCCATTTTCCTTTCAACAATTGTACCAAGATGATTTTTGAGGCACACTACAGTCGGGTTGCTGGACATTTTGGAGTAGAGAAAATAATGACAATATTGAAGAAGTGTTTTTATTGTCTGAAACTTTGTCGGGATGTTGGGATGTACATTAAATTCTACACTTCCTACGCCATTACCAAACCAACCATCAAGAATAAAGGCCTATATACTCCTCTGATTACTCCTAGTCAACCTTTGGAATCAATCTTCATGGATTACATGTCAGGGCTTGCTTCTACTAAGCGAGGCAACAACTGCATTTTTGTAGGAATTTATAGGGTAAGTTCCTCAGATATAACACCAAAGGACACCACTCACAAACAGGTCACAGATCAATACATCAGTATTCCTGACATGGTTAAAACCCTCCAAGAGGGAAATAGTCCACAACCTGAGCCAACGTGGTCACTTCAAGAAATTTATTAATAAAAGAAAGAAAATTTACATAACCTTCTCTCATGAATGGTCACCCTTCAAATGACACTCCATGCTCTTTAAATAGAGATCATGTACCAATCTGGTGTTAAGCCACAAATCAAGTGTCAATAATATTGAGGAGAGAATGGACCGTCAGATCACTTCATGTCTAGAACATATCGTGACTGTCAGATTGTCAATTACACAAGTACATAGTAAAGAAACACAATTTACCTAACTCTACACTAGACCAAGTTATACTTAACTATTTCCTATGTGTTGGAATATCCTAAGATCCCCCCTTAAGAACAACTTGGGATAGGATTGAAGGAAGTACAAATATGACACAATAGGAGAAGGAAGGAGGCATTAGAGCCTATCCCCCCTTAGTGACAACTTCCTGAACTCCAACCATAAATCGAAGTTTAGTAAACTTCGCCTCTATGAGAGCCTTTGTAAATATGTCTGCAACTTGATCATCGGTTGAACAATATTTCACTTCAAGAACATGGTTATGAATGAGATTTCTAATGAAGTGCATGTGTATTTCAATATTTTTGTGCGTTGATGTTGTAATAGATCTTTGCATAGTTGAATGGCACTTTGATTATCACACCAAAGTGTAGTCAGATACTGCTGCTAAAAGCCAAACTCTGACAGGAGGGATTCCTTACTAGCTTCTATGGAGCCACGATACTCTGTTTCTACTGAAGAAAGAGAAATGGCACTTTTTTTCTTGCAAGCCCATGTAATAGGTCTAGAACCAGGAGTGAACACATAACCTGCAGTAGACTTCCGATCATCAAGGTCACCAGCCCAATCGGAATCAGTGAAGCCAACCAATAGAGGAGATGCTTCTGCATTGTAATGAATCCCAAACTGAAATATACCTCAAACATAATGAAGTATTCGTTTATCTTCTTTCCAATGACTTTCATGTGGGTTTTTCATAAACTGGGAAATAAGACCAACAACAAAGGAAAGGTCAGGACAGGTATGGGTCAAATACAAAAGTTTTCCTACAAGATGGCGGTATAAGGTAGCATCAACTTCAGGGGAAGTACTATTAACTGAAACTTTGGCTCTAGATTGAAAGGGAGAAGGGGTTGAATTATATTTTTCCATGTGACAGTGGCATAGAAGATCGCATACATACTTGTATTGGGAAGGGGAAATATCGTCCTTGGATTGCAAGACTTAAGACCAAGAAAATAATGCAAGTGTCCTAAGTCTGTCATTTCAAACTAATTTTTAAGGACAGACTTCACATGGTTTATAAGGGTGGGATCTTTATTGGTAAGGATAATATCATCAAAATATAGAAAAATAATGATAGGAGACTTACCCACTTTCTTGGTGTAGATAGTATTGTCAGAATGACACCGTATCTAAAAGAAAGCTATCCATTTTGGCATATCAAGCCCGAGGGGCTTGCTTGAGACCATAAAGGGATTTCTTAAGCCAACATACAAGGTTGGATTCTGTTTGTATACATCTAGGAGGTTGTTCCATATATATTTTTTCATGGAAGTCCCCATGCAAGAAGGCAGATTTAACATCCATCTAATGGACTTCCCATTTGAAAGAGGAAATAAGGGAAACAACAAGGTGGATAAAGTTAATTTTGGCAACAGGGGAGAAGGTTTCATTATAGTCAACTCCTTCAACTTGTGAAAAACCCTTAGAAACAAGAAGAGCTTTATGTTTATCAACTTTTCCACCTGGTCCAAACTTGGTTCTGTAAGCCCATGTGCATCTAACAAGTTTTCGTCCCTTTAGAAGAGGAACGATCCCATGTATCATTTGCCAATAATGAATGATATTCTTCATTCATATTTGTATCCCAATCTGGATGCTTGAAGCTTCTGCAAAGGTGTTAGTATCATAATTCGTTGAAGCTTGAGCCAGTAAAGAAGAGACTGTATCGAACTGAGAACATGTAGATCGTTGATCTGTAGGATCACCTGCAAGAGAACCTGTTGCATCCCGAGTAGCACAGACCCATTTTGGAATTTGAGGAGTTGAAGGAGGATCCTGAGAAGGTGGGGGATGATTGTCATCCTCACTGTCATCATCTGAAGAAAAAAATATATTCATAAGTAGAAGGGATAGAGAGAGGTGGCACATCCGCCAAACTAGGCTCGTAGGATGATATATTTTCAACAAACTTTACATCTCTTCTAATGATAATAGTTTTGGATTTAGGTCAAAGAAGTCTATATCCTTTGACATCTTTAGAAAATCCAACAAAAATACATTTTTCACTCTTATTTTCTAAAGCTTTATGTTTCTCATCTGGAATATGGGCCCATGCTTCACTTCCAAAAACACGAAAGTGAATTAAATCTAGTTTAATTGAGCTCCATGCTTCTTCTGGAGTGATATTCTTTAAAACCTTAGTAGGAGTATTATTTACTATGTAATTTGCAGAGTTAATTGCTACTGCCCAAAAATTAAGGCTAAGTCCTTTAGATTGAAGCATACAATTAGCCATTTCCTTTAAGGTGTGATTCTTCTTTTCAGCTACACCATTTTGTTGTGGAGTATATGGAACAATATGTTGCATTTGAATTCTATGCTCAGTGCAAAAGTTGATGAATTTGTTGTTAACATATTCTCTGCCATTATCAGATCTTATCTTAATAATTTGATGTCCATATTGTTTCTCGACAAAGGCCTTAAAGGCCAAGAACATGTTAAATACTTCACTCTTGAGTTTTAAGAAGTATACCCAAGTGTGTCTGGAGAAATCATAAATGAAAGTAAAGAAATACTTGTAACCAGAGAAAGAAACAACTGGAAGTGGACTACATAAATCACTATGCACAAGCTATAAATGGGTTGAGGTGTGCCAAGAGGAATCTTTTTCAAAACTATCCTAATGATGCTTTCCGAGTACACATTTGGAACAAAAACCATCTCTTCAAGATACCATAGGAAGACCTGTCACCATATTTTCTTTACATATATTTTTAAGGGAGCGATAGTTTAAGTGACCAAATCGTTGATGCCAAAGTTTTCTCACTTCATCATTATGAGAAACAAATACCGAGGGAAGAGTTGATGACCCAAAGTTATTAAACTTATACAACCTTGTAGAATCATCAACAATTCTAGTAGCTAAAATCTGTCTAGGATCTCTTAGGTCCTTAATTACAACATCATGAGGTGAGAATTCAACGATTTTACCTTCACCTGAATGAGTTATCTGATATATAGATAAAAGGTTGTAGCATAAGGTTGGAACACATAATACATCATTAAATTGACCATTGTCTAGATGAATAGTTCCAATCCCTACAACACTAAGAGATCTATCATCACCAACATATATATTTTTGGTGTTACAATTATTTAAAGAAGAAAACATGGCTTTTTTTTTGGCCATGTGATAAGAAGCTCTAGAATCAATGAGCCACTAATGAGAATGAGAAGAATAATATACATTTAGTGCATAACTAGACCGAGATGCTTGACAACCACATGCAGAAAGTGAAATTCCTAAAGATGAAGTTGAAGTTGAAAAGTGCCCCAAATGGATGTTATGCTTCTTCATTGCTTCTTCCAAGGCTTCCATCTTCTTAAAGCATTTAGATTCTAAGTGGCCATTTCGATTACAAAAGTTGCATGTCTATCAGTATTCTTCCCTTTGATTTTATTTTCCTTATCATTTTGTTGAATTGATTTTTCATTTTCAGACTGAAATTTCTTGGTACCCTTGTTTGGTTTAGGACAATTCCTATTAGGATACTGCTTCTTAGGATCCTTTGAATTTGGTTGTTGCTGGGTGGCTAAGGCTTTCTTAGAAGAGTTTCCAAGATTAAGAAGACCAAGATGTAAGAGTTTTTCTTGTTCTCTTATTAAAGAAAAAAAAAAGCCATCAAAAGAGGGGGACTTGTAGTCTTGTCCTTGAGAAATGAAGGCTTCTCTAGTAGAATGGAAGGTGGAAACAAACACAGAGTAGGATGGTCCCAAATTAGTAATAATGGAATAGATAAGGCTACTATATTCTATCTTAACCTTAACAATTTCTAAGAGAAGTCTAAGGGTCTTGAACTTGGATAAAAAATCTTCAATGGAAGAAATTTTTCCGGTAAGAAATTCATTTTCGAGTTGATGGGCTCTAATTTCATTTTTAATTCCAAAAAATTTAGTGAGTTGTTTCATTGCTTAATTAGGGGTATCAAGTTCTGCAATATGGAATCTAATTTCTAGAGAAATAGACATCCCTACTAACCCATGTGCTTGATCTTGCCTATTTTCCCATTTGGTTGCCTTATCTTCATCTTCAGGTTTACTTTATTGGCACAAGGCTATTCTGTAAAGATGTTTACTTCTAAGAAAATCTACAATGTAGGACCACGATGGGAAGTAGTTGGTGCTGTCAAGAATAACTTGGCATGGAATTCCCATTTTAATAGAAAATAAAGCTGTAGATGTTGAAACTAAGTGTTCCAATGGAAATATCTCAAAAAATTAGGCCCATTAAAAAAATGGCTTCGGCATGAAGAAGTTATGGATTTTTGAAGAAACATTGTTGAAGATGCCAACAAAGTGCATGAATGTGTGAAAGTGAATGATAATGTTATATTTAAAAATAATCTCCCCCCTCCCCCTTCCAAACTTAATATAATTAAATTACTTTAAATAAAAAGATGTTATGTGACTCACTTTTATAAATAAGTGAAAGTCACTTTTTCAATGGTACTTTATAAGCTACCCACTGAATTGTAACTTAAATAAAAGATAAAGAGACTTTAGAATTATAAATGACTCAATTTTTATAATGGGTGAGAACACTTTTACATGAAGTTACTTTAAAACATAAGATACATGTACTTTTTGAAAAAGTAACTCAACAAAAGGAAAGACTTGAACTCAAGACCTGTATTCTCACAAAGTAACTTTGGACCAAGTGAACTAGTTTAAAAGGTTAGTAATTTTTGGAAAAGAGGAAGGTTTTTTTTGTTTTTTAGTCACTGAAGCTTTGGGGTGCATGCTTACTTGAAAAATCTCCTTTTGCCTGCAAAACAAAAACCACACAACCCAACACGGACACGCAAAAAAAAACCAAACCTTATGGCTTGAAGTTAGATTTCCTTGGAAACTAAATATCTTCCTCAATGTTTTTGATTTTCCAAGATCACATTAAGGTGTGGCAGAAAAGAGCATATGCATGAGAAAAATCCTTCCTTTTTGTTTCTGATTTTCCCAGATCGCATAGAGTCACAGGGAAAAGAGCATACACATAAATGAAATGTATAGATATGGTAATAAAAACAGAAAGCTAAATAAACCGAAATAAACAAAGAGATGAATAATTAAAACTAAAAATAAAGACTGTATTCCTCTAGATCTTAAAAATTACATAGTTAGGGCTACCAAAAACATTTTCGCATGAAACAAAATGGGTTCCTCACTAGAACAGATGCTCCTAACACAATAGAGCACACCTCTCGGCCCAAAAGAAGTCAGAAATAGTAGATCTAGGAAACAGAATTTGGATGCAGTTGTACTAGCTTCAAATTTGGATCACCAATGGATGTGGCCCTCAAATAGCTCTAATACCATGTAGGAATTTACAGGGTAAGTTCCTCAAATAGAAAACCAAAGGACGTTGCTAACAAACAAATCACAGATCAATACACAAGTATTCTTAATGTGGTTAAAACCCTCAAAGAGGGAAATAGTCCACAGTTTGAGCCAACATGTCCACTTCAGGCAATTTATTAATAAAAGAAAGAAAATTTACATAACCTTCTCTCATGAACGGTCACCCTAAAAATAACCATCCATGCTGTTTAAATAGAGATCAAAAACCAATCAGGTGTTAATCCATGTATCAAGTGTTGGTAATACCGAGGAGAGAATGAACTGTCGGATCACTTCATGTCTAGAACATATTGTTACCATCAGAGTGTAGGTTACAAAAGTACATAGTAAAGAAAGACACTTTACCTAAATCTACAGAAACTAAGTTATACTTATCTATTTCCTATGTGTCAGAATATCCTAACAATTTTTGTGGTTATCGACAGATTCTCTAAGATGGCCATTATAGTAGCTTGCAAGAAGAGTATCACAATAGAGGTCACTACTAATCTCTTCTTTGAGTGAGTGTGGGTACACTTTGGGATCCCACAATCCATTGTTTTTTATTGGGACAACAGATTCCTAAGTGCCTTTTGGTCAAGTCTCTGGTCGATGCTGTATACCAAACTCAATAAGTCCATGACTTCCCATCCCCAAACTAATAGCCAAACAGAATGTAGGAATATACATGGTAAGTTCCTCAGACAGAACACCAAAAGGACACCGCTCACAAACAGATCACAGATCAATACACCAGTATTTTGACGTGGTTAAAACCCTCAGAGAGGGAAACAGTCCACGGCCTGCGCCAACGTGGCTACTACAGGCAATTTATTAATAAAAGAATGAAAATTTACATAAGCTTCTCTCATGCACGGTTAACCTACAAATGACCCTCCATGCGCTTTAAATAGAATTCATGGACCAATCGGGTGTCAAGCCACGGATCAAGTGTCGGTAATACCGAGGAGAGAATGAACCGTCGGATCACTACATATCGTGACCGTCGGATTGTAAGTTACAAAATGTACAACGGTAAAGAAACACACTTTACCTAACTCTATACCTAACTCTATACTAGACGAAGTTGAACTTAACTATTCCTATGTGTCGGAATATCCTAACATCCCCCCTTAAGAACAACTTGGGATAGGATTGAAGGATTTACAAATATGACACAATAGGAGAAGGAAGGAGGCACTAGAGCCTATCCCCCCTTAGTGACAACTTCCTGAACTCCAAGCATATATCGAAGTTTAGTGAACTTCGCCTCTGTGAGAGCCTTTGTGAAGATGTCTGCAACCTGATCATCTGTTGAGCAATATTGCACTTCAAGAACATGGTCATGAATTAGCTTTCTGATGAAGTGCATGTGTAGTTCAATGTGTTTGCTGCGCTGATGCTGAACTGGATCTTTGCAAAGCTGAATGGCACTTTGATTATCACACCAAAGTGTAGTCGGATGCTGCTGCTCAAAGCCCAATTCTGATAGGATCTGACGAAGCCACAAGGCTTCCTTACTAGCTTCCACGGCACCACGAGACTCTGCTTCTGCTGACGAAAGAGAAATGACAGCCTGTTTCTTACAAGCCCATGTAATAGGTCCTGAACCAAGAGTGAAGACATAACCGGCAGTAGACTTCCGATCATCAGGGTCACCAGCCCAATCAGAATCAGTGAAACCAACTAATAGAGGAGTTGCTTTGGCACTGTAATGAATCCCAAACTGTATTGTACCTCGAACATAACGAAGTATTCTTTTAGCTGCTTCCCAATGACTTTCACGGGGGTTTTGCAAAAAACGAGCAACAAGGCCAACAGCAAAGGAAAGGTCAGGACGAGTATGGGTTAAATACAAGAGTTTTCCTACAAGTTGACGGTATAAGGTAGCATCAACTTCAGGAGAAGTACAAGAGACTGAAAGTTTGACTCCAGACTGAAAGGGAGAAGGAGCTGGCTTACAATCTTCCATGTGAAAATGACGAAGAATATCACAAGCATACTTGGACTGGGAAAGGGAAATACCCTCCTTGGATTGCAAGACTTGAAGACCGAGAAAATAGTGTAAGTGTCCTAAGTCTGTCATTTCAAATTTCTTTTTAAGGCTGGACTTCACATGGTTTATAAGGTTGGGATCACTACCAGTAAGAATAAGATCATCAACATAAAGAACAAGGATGATAAGAGAGTTGCCCACTTTCATGGTGTAGACAGTATTGTCAGAATAACACCTAGAAAAGCCAGATTCTAAAAGAAAGCTATCCATTTTGGCATACCAAGCCCGAGGAGCTTGCTTGATACCATAAAGAGATTTCTTAAGTCGACATACAAGGCTGGAGTCTGTTTGGATGAAGCCAATGGGTTGTTCCATATAGATTTCTTCATGCAAGTCCCCATGGAAGAAGGCAGATTTAACATCCATCTGATGGACTTCCCATTTTAAAGAGGCAGCAAGGGAAAGAACAAGGCGGATAGAGTTCATTTTGGCAACAGGGGAGAAGGTTTCAGTGTAGTCAATGCCTTCAACCTGTGAAAAGCCCCTAGCAACAAGACGAGCTTTATGTTTATCAACTTTCCCATCTGGTCCATACTTGGTTCTGTAAACCCATTTACATCTAACAAGTTTGCGTCCCTTTGGCAGAGGAACAAGATCCCATGTATCATTTGCCAACAATGAATGATATTCTTCATTCATAGCTGCTTCCCAATGTGGATGGCCTGAAGCTTCTACAAAGGTGTCAGGATCATGATTTACAGGAGCTTGAGCCAATAAAGAAGAGGCTCTTTCAAACTGAGAACGTGTACGGCGCTGATCGGTAGGATCACCGGCAAGATCACCTGCTGCATCCCGAGTAGCACGGACCCATCTTGGAAGTTGAGGATCCTGAGAAGGTAGGGGAGGATTGTCATCCTCACTTTCATCATCTGAAGAAGAAATGTTTTCAAAAGTAGAAGAGATAGGAAGAGGTGGCACATCCGCCGGACTAGGCTCGCAGGCCGATTTATTTTCATAAAATTTTACATCTCTTCTAATGATAACATTTTTGGACTTAAATGGAATAAGTCTATAACCTTTTACATCTTCAGAATATCCAACAAAAGTACATTTCTCACTCTTAGGTTCTAAAGCTTTATGCTTTTCATCTGGAATATCGGCCCATGCTTCACTTCCAAAAATACGAAAGTGACTTACATCTGGTTTAATGGAACTCCAAGCTTCTTCTGGAGTGATATTCTTTAGAACCTTAGTAGGAGTGCGATTTACTATATAATTTGCACAATTAATTGCTTCGGCCCAAAAACTAAGACTGAGTCCTTTAGATTGCAGCATACAATTAGCCATTTCCTTTAAGGTGCGATTTTTCCTTTCAGCTACAACATTTTGTTGTGGAGTGTATGGAACAGTATGTTGCATTTGAATTCCATTTTCGGTGCAAAAGTTGATGAATGTGTTTTTAACATATTCTCCACCATTATCAGTTCTTAGCTTAAGAATTTGATGTCCAGATTGTTTTTCAACAAAGGCTTTGAAGGCCCAAAATGTGTTAAATACTTCGCTCTTGAGTTTTAAGAAGTATACCCAAGTGCGTCTGGAGAAATCATCAATGAAAGTTAAGAAATACTTGCAGCCAGAGAATGAAGCAACAGGAAGTGGACCACATAAATCACTGTTCACAAGCTGTAAAGGGGCCGAGGTGTGCCAAGAGGCACGTTTTTCAAAATTGTTCCGATGATGTTTTCCGAGTACACATCCGGAACAAACACCATCTCTGCAAGATACCATAGGAAGACCTGTCACCATATTTTCTTTACATAGATGCTGAAGGGAGCGATAGTTTAAGTGACCAAATCGCTCATGCCAAAGTTTTCTCACTTCATCATTATGAGCAACAAATACTGAGGGAAGATTTGATGACCCAAAGTTGTGAACTTATACAACCTTGTGGAATCATCAGTAATACCAGTAGCTAGAATCTGTTTAGGATCTCTTAGATCCTTGATTACAACATCATGAGGTGAAAATTCAACAATTTTACCTTCACCTGAATGAGTTATCTGATATACAGATAGAAGGTTGCTGGATAAGGTTGGAACACATAATACATCATTAAACTGACCATTGTCTAGATGAACAGTTCCAGTCCCTAAAACATTAAGAGATCTATCATCACCAACATATATATTTTTGGTGTTACAATCATGTAAAGAAGAAAACATGGCTTTGTTTTTGGCCATGTGATAAGAGGCTCCAGAATCAATGAGCCACTCATGAGAATGAGAAGAAGAAGATACATTTAATGCATAACCAGAGTGAGATGATTGACAACGACATGCAGAAAGTGCCATTCCTGAAGATGAAGTTGAAGTTGAAGTAGAAGAATGCTCCACATGGATGTTATGTTTCTTCATTGCGGCTTCCAAGGCTTCCATCTTCTTAAAGCATTTAGATTCTAAGTGCCAATCTCGATTACAAAAGTTACAATGGCGATCAGTCTTCTTCCATTTGTTTTTATTGGTCTTATCATTTTGCTGAAATGATCTTTCATTTTGAGACTGAGTTTGCTTAGGACCCTTGTTTGGTTTAGGACCATTCGTTTTAGGATATGACTTCTTAGGATTCTTTAAATTTGGTTGCTGCTGGCGGCTAACGCTTTCTTAGAAGAGTTTCCAAGATGAAGAAGACCAAGATGTAAGAGTTTTTCCTGTTCTCTTATTAAAAAATCACAAAAAGAGTCAAAGGAAGGGGCCTTGTAGTCTGTTCCTTGACAAATGAAAGCTTCCCTTGTAGAATGGAAGGTGGAAAAAAATACAGAGTAGGCTGGTCCCAACTTAGTAAGGATGGAATAAATAAGGTTACTATCTTCTTTCTTAACCTTAACACCTTCCAAGAGATATCTAAGGGTCTTGAATTTGGACAAGAAATCTTCAATGCAAGAAAATTATTAGGATCCAATGTAAGCAACTCATTTTCAAGTTGATGGGCTCTAATTTCATTTTTAATCCCAAAAACTTTAGTGATTTGTTCGAATGCTTCATGAGGAGTATCAAGTTCTGCAATATGGAATCTAAGATCAGGAGAAATAGACATCCCTATCAAACCACGTGCTTGATCTTGTCTATTTTCCCATTTAACTACCTTATATTCATCTTTCGGTTTGGTTTATTGGCCTGAGGCTATTCTGTAAAGACCTTTGCTTTTAAGTAAATCCACAATGTAGGACCACCATTGGAAGTAGTTGGTGTTGTCAAGAATAACTTGGCATGGACTTTCCATTTTAACAGAAATTTAAGCTATATATGCTGAAACTAAGTGTTCCAATGGAAAGATATCGAAAAATTATGCTAGTTCAAAAAAAACGGCTCTGAAAACGACTTCCGGATGAAGAAGTTATGGCTTTTTGAAAAAAGGTTGATGAAGGCATCGACAAAGTGCGGGAATGTGAGAAAATGAAAAAAACGCTCATTTTTCAACAAAAATGAGATTTGAACCCAAGACCTCTACTCTCATAAATTAACTTTGAACCAAGTGAGCTATACAAAAAGTTTGAGAGAGAGAGAGGGGGGGGCTTTGTTTTCTTTTGGTCACTGAAGCTTTGGATTGCGTGCTTGTTTGAGAAAGCTCTTTTTCTTCCTACAAAACAAAAACACAAAACCCAACACGGACATACAAAAAAAACAAGCCTTATGGCTTAAAGTTAGCTTTACCCGGAAACTAAATATTTTCCTCAATGTTTCTGATTTTCCGAGATCACACTAAGGCACAGGGAAAAGAGCATACGCACGAGAAAAATCCTTCCTTTCTGTTTCTGATTTGCCAAGATCGCACAGAGTCGCAGGGCAAAGAGCATACATAGAAATGAAAGGTATAGATCCGGTAATAAAAAAGAGCTAAATAAACCGAAACCAAAATAAACAAAGAGAAAATAATTGTAAACTGCAAATAAACACTGTATACCTCCAGATATTAAAAATGACGCAGCTAGGGCTACCGGAAACCTTTTTGCATGAAACGAAAGGGGTTCCTCACTGGAACAGATGCTCCTAAAATAACAGAGCAGTCCTCTCGGCCCGAAAGCAGTCAGAAACAGCAGATCTAGGAGATGGCAGTCGGATGTAGTTGTACCGACTTCAGATTTGGATCACCAACGGACGCGGCCCTCAAATAGCTCTGATACCATGTAGGAATTTACCGGGTAAGTTCCTCAGACAGAACACCAAAGGACACCGCTCACAAACAGATCATAGATCAATACACCAGTATTTTGACGTGGTTAAAACCCTCAAAGAGGGAAACAGTCCACGGCCTGAGTCAACGCGGCCACTTCAGGCAATTTATTAATAAAAGAATGAAAAATTACATAAGCTTCTCTCATGAATGGTTAACCTACAAATGACCCTCCATGCGCTTTAAATAGAATTCATGGACCAATAGGGTGTTAAGCCACGGATCAAGTGTTGGTAATACCGAGGAGAGAATGAACCGTCGGATCACTACATATCGTGACCGTCAGATTGTAAGTTACAAATGTACATAGTAAAGAAACACACTTTACCTAACTCTAT
>APFE031011083.1:157153-186860 GCA_000404065.3 Pinus taeda
ACAAATATTGAGGGAAGATTTGATGACCCAAAGTTGTGAAACTTATACAACCTTGTGGAATCATCAGCAATACCAGTAGCTAGAATCTCTTTAGGATCTCTTAGATCCTTGATTACAACATCATGAGGTGAAAATTCAACAATTTTACCTTCACCTGAATGAGTTATCTGATATACAGATAGAAGGTTGCTAGATAAGGTTGGAACACATAAACATCATTAAACTGACCATTGTCTAGATGAACAGTTCCAGTCCCTACAACATTAAGAGATCTATCATCACCAACATATATATTTTTGGTGTTACAATCATGTAAAGAAGAAAACATGGCTTTGTTTTTGGCCATGTGATAAGAGCCTCCAGAATCAATGAGCCACTCATGAGAATGAGAAGAAGAAGATACATTTAATGCATAACCAGACTGAGATGATTGACAACGACATGCAGAAAGTGCCATTCCTGAAGATGAAGTTTAAGTTGAAGTAGAAGAATGCTCCACATGGATGTTATGTTTCTTCATTGCGGCTTCCAAGGCTTCCATCTTCTTAAAGCATTTAGATTCTAAGTGGCCATCTCGATTACAAAAGTTACAATGTCTATCAGTCTTCTTCCATTTGTTTTTATTGGTCTTATCATTTTGCTGAAATGATCTTTCATTTTGAAACTGAGTTTGCTTAGGACCCTTGTTTGGTTTAGGACCATTCTTTTTAGGAAATGACTTCTTAGGATTCTTTAAATTTAGTTGCTGCTGGGCGGCTAACGCTTTCTTGGAAGAGTTTCCAAGATGAAGAAGACCAAGATGTAAGAGTTTTTCCTGTTCTCTTATTAAAGAATCACAAAAAGAGTCAAAGGAAGGGGCCTTGTAGTCTGTTCCTTGACAAATGAAAGCTTCCCTTGTAGAATGGAAGGTGGAAACAAATACAGAGTAGGCTGGTCCCAACTTAGTAAGGATGGAATAAATAAGGTTACTATCTGTTTTCTTAACCTTAACACCTTCCAAGAGATATCTAAGGGTCTTGAATTTGCACAAGAAATCTCAATGCAAGAAAAATTATTAGGATCCAATGTAAACAACTCATTTTCAAGTTGATGGGCTCTAATTTCATTTTTAATCCCAAAAACTTTAGTGATTTGTTTTAATGCTGCATCAGGAGTATCAAGATCTGCAATATGAAATCTAAGATCAGGAGAAATAGACATCCCTATCAACCACGTGCTTGATCTTGTCTATTTTCCCATTTTGGAACCTTGTCTTCATCTTTGGGTTTCTTCTCTTGGCCCGTGGCTATTCTGTAGAGACCTTTACTTCTAAGTAAATCTTCCATGTAGGATACCCATTGGAAGTAGTTAGTGCTGTCAAGAATGACTTGGCATGGACTTTCCATTTAAAAAAAAAACTGAAGCTGAAGATGCTGAAAGTAAGTGTTCCAATGGATAGATCTCGAAAAAATTAGGCTGTTTTAAAAAAAACGGCTCTGAAAAAGGCTTCCGGATGAAGAAGTTATGGCTTTTTGAAAAAAAATTGTTGAAGTTGCCGGCAAAGTGCGCGAATGTGCGGGAATGAAAAAAAATGCCCCCACAAAATGGAGATTTGAACCCAAGACCTCTAATCTCTTAAAATAACTTTGAACCAATTGATCTTTACAAAAAATTTGAGAGAGAGAGAGAGAGAGAGGAGGCGGGCTTTGGGTTGCGTGCTTGCCTTGAGAAACCTCTTTTTCCCTACAAAACACAAAACACAAAAAACACGAACATGCAAAGAAAAACGAACCTTATGGCTCGAAGTTAGCTTTACCCAAAAAACTAAATATTTAAAAAACATTGAACCTTGTGGCTCAAAGTTAGCTTTAGCCGAAAAACTAAATATTTTTCTCAATGTTTCTGATTTTCCGAGATCACACTAAGGTGCAGGGAAAAGAGCATACGCATGAGAAAAAAATCCTTCCTTTCTGTTTCTGATTTTCCCAGATCGCACAGATTCGGAGGGCAAAGAGCATACGCAGAAATGAAAGGTATAGATCCGGTTAAAAAAAAATCTAAATAAACCGAAACCGAAATAAGCAGAGAGAAAATAACAGTAAACTGCAAATAAACACTGTATACCTCCATATCTTAAAAATGACGCAGATAGGGCTACCAGAAACCTTTTCGCGTGAAACAAAAGGGGTTCCTCACTGGAACAGATGCTCCGAACACAACAGAGCAGTGCTCTTGGCCCGAAAGCAGTCAGAAATAGTAGATCTAGGAAATGACAACCGCATGCAGTTCTACCGGCTTCAGATTTGGATCACCAATGGACGTGGCCCTCAAATAGCTCTGATACCATGTAGGAATATACAGGGTAAGTTCCTCAGATAGAACACCAAAAGGACACCACTCACAAACAGATCACAGATCAATAGACCAGTATTTTGATGTGGTTAAAACCCTCAGAGAGGGAAACAGTCCACGGCCTGCGCCAACGTGGCTACTACAGGCAATTTATTAATAAAAGAATGAAAATTTACATAAGCTTCTCTCATTCACGGTTAACCTACAAATGACCCTCCATGCGCTTTAAATAGAATTCATGGACCAATCGGGTGTCAAGCCACAGATCAAGTGTCGGTAATACCGAGGAGAGAATGAACCGTCGGATCACTACATATCATGACCGTCGGATTGTAAGTTACAAAATGTACAACGGTAAAGAAACACACTTTACCTAACTCTATATCTAACTCTATACTAGACCAATTTGAACTTAACTATTTCCTATGTGTCGGAATATCCTAACACAGAAGTCGTCAACATGATGATCATACACATTCTTCACTTTTATAACTCGAAGCATCCATGCACATGGGATGAAACCCTCCCCTGTGTCCAACACAACTACAATAGAGATCTCCACAACTCAATAGGCCACAACCCTTTCAGGTAGGGCTGGGATTTCAACAATTATGTCCCATTGATGTGTTCAAACCATTTGCAGCTACTGAGGCATAGTCGGCTCATGTCCAGTCCGAAGTAGACATGGCTAAGAAATTCATTGAGCACATTCAGCACATCGACTAGCAGGTCCATAATATATTTGACAGAGCCAATGCTAAGTACAAGTAGTGCCATGATCAGTATCGGGTGCCACACAAGTTCCAGGTGGGTGACAAAGTTTGGCTACATTTGCAGAAGGCGTACCTCACTGGACCCCACTGCAAGCTTCACTAGCTATGATATGGGCTATACACCATCACCAAGGTTGTAGGGGAAAATTCCTTCAAGATCAACATTCCACCATTCCTTGGTATGCACTTAGTGTTTAATGTAGACTGCCTTCAACCATACTTTCCACCATTGTTGGACACATCCGACATTGCAGAACAACTCACACCAATAGATCTAAACCCAGACTACATGGAACAGACCAAAAATGATTGGATCATGGAGGCATAGATCAAGAACACTTGCCAACAGAAGATCTAGTTATATTGGGCTGTTAAAGTTGGCCAATTCTTGCACCAGGGCAAGTGGCTCACCAGGGACCAAGTTCAATAAATGTTTCCTCATGTCATGGAGGAAATCAATGTAATATGGACCATTTCTTCCTAAGGGGGGAGGACTAGTCTAGGTGGAAATTTCTGAACACTCGCCTATTCCAATTAGAGCCCCAACACTATCTCTTTTAGTTTTTCAATTTCCTTAATTACAGCACAATTTATTATTTTTGGCCATTTTTTGGGTCCTTGAATTTCTAGAGCTGTTTTGAGGCCCTAAATGATGTTTTTAGGGAAAATGGAGAGACCGAAAATCCCCAACCCAAAGTCCTAGTTTTTTTTCGGCCTCTTCGAGATGTTCAAAACGAGGTATTATGATATCCATATGAAGATCATATGCAAAAGTTATGACCCCAGGAAGTTGATGTACAAATTTACCCAAACGGGGCCCACAATTTTGGTGCTTCATCTCCTAAGGTTAGATTTTTGGATATTTAGGGTTTTCCATTATTTCTCAATAATAAATAAGTCCTTGAGCTTCATTGTAACACAATTTAGAGGAATGTACCCACCACATATCTTCTTTGATTCTTCCTCCTTTAGCTCAAACTCTATCTTCTCAGGTTGCTTTGGTAGGAATTCATGTTTAATAACATATTTCACCTCTCTAAACACCACATCTTGGATGTACAGAACTTTCCCTACTTCTGGGTCCAAATATTATAACCTTTTAAACCATCCTTATAACCAATAAAGATGCACCTTTCAAATTTACTATCCAGCTTGGTTATTTTCTCCTTTTGAACATGTACATATGCACCATAGTCAAATACCCTTAGATGTGAAAGAGAGGGTTTCTTACCAGTCCATACCTCATGTGGAGATCTAACCTCCAATGTTGATGAAGGTGATCCATTAACCAGGTAACATGTAGTCTCCACCACCTCTACCAAGTATTCTTGTCTTAACCTAGCACCATTGAGCATGCTTCTTGCCTTTTCCATCAACATCTTGTTCATTCTTTTTGCAACTCCATTTTCCTGAGGTGTGTATGGAGTAGTCCTCTACCATGGTATACCACACTTCTTACATAAATCTTCAAATTCCTTCTTGTATAACTCTCCACCATTATTTGTCATTAGCACCTTTATCTTCTTCACTATTTGGTTTTCCACCAGAGCCTTAAATTGTGTAAACCTGTCAAAGAATTTAGTTTCTTCCTGAGGAAATATATCCATGTATTCCTTGAGAAGTGATATATAAATTATACATAATACATAGACGTACCCAGAGATGGAACCGACATAGATCCAAAGATCACTAGATTTTTTCTCCACTTTCAGGAACCACAAAAATATTGCACCCATCAATAATAATACTACCTAGAAGGTTGTACAAAGTTTCTATTTGAACTCCTCGCATCAATACCAGTGCTCCCCGAACCATCTTGTTGATATGTTTCTCAAACACTGTTTTTACACCTGCATCATCCATCTTGCTTACAGAAATTAGATTTTTGGCCAATGCAGGAATATGCAGAACACCTGGTAGTGTTATAATCCTTCCACCTTGAAACTTCAATTTGAATTTTCAATGTTCGACAATTGTAGCTTTCCTATCATCCCCTAAGAAGCCATCACCACCATCATAATTCTCATACTTGCAAAAGCACTCCCTATGGGGAGTGAAGTGAAAGGATGCATCTGAGTCAATCAACCATGCCTCATGATCTACATGTGTACTTGAAGAAGAAGCCAAGTACATATCCGCACCCTCATCTCAGGTGGTTTTTGCATCTGTAGTAGATCCATTTACTTTCTTAGGATATTTATATCTACAGTCATTTTTGTGGTGCCATTCCTTTCCATATTTCCAACATACCTTTGCATGTTTTCCTTGAGATTTAGATCTCCCTTTAGATTTAGATGTCCGACTCGAGGACTTATTTTTGTTTTTATTCTAGGACCGTTCTCGCATAGATAAGGAAACTCCATTCTGGACCTCCATATTTTACCATCTCATCTCCTCCAACAACAAGGATGACATTATTTCATCAAAATTCAAGGTAGTTGTATTGTTACCTATTGAAACAACCAGACTATCCCATGAATCTAGTAGAAAATACAACAAAATGATTCACTTATCTTCTTCTAAAATTTTAATATCAATATATAACAATGGCTTACCACAGTATTAAAGGCATTCAGATGCTTTGTCACCGAGTCTCCATCCCTCATACTCATGTTATACAGATTTTTCCGTACAAATAGTTTGTTCACCACAGTCTTAGATTTGTGGAAAGTCCCTAAAGTTTCCTGCAAAGCCTTCGTCGTAGCTTCCCCTGATACATTCAACAATGATAAATCTAAGATAAACAACCATATTGTGCTCTTTTATTTCCGATCAAACTTTTCCCAGTATTCGAATAACATTTATATTGGTTTAGTACCTGGATCTACTGTGATCCACTGATATTTATCCCCTAACAGATCCTCCATCTTGATTTTCCACAACTCAAAACTATGACCATTAAATTTATCGATCTCTATCTTTCCACTGCTCGCCATCTTCTTTCACGCAAGAATTGATACCACAGATCTCCCACTGAACCGGGTCTACCACATGCCTCCGCAAAACCCCTCAGCAGCAAAGGTGTCCTGTTTAATCTGAAACAACTCTGATACAAAATATAGGTTTTAACCTTGTACATAAATTACCTGCAGACGAATTCTAAAAAGAAATAGAAAATAAACAATGAAGAAAATATAAAACAAATACATAGATATTTCCCTTAGATTCCATAATCGGGACTACCAGATTGATTTTGCATTATATTCCAATCAATGTTACAATACATATATATACATGTCGAATCATTCATAACACCCAATCCATTAACCCTGGGTTATAACGTAACCATAGTTCACTTGACTAGATCTAAAAAATACCATGGGAAGAGAACCATGATGCCCAAAACCATGTGCAAATCCAATGCAAGACCATAAGTAGGTTCGCCCACCTAATATAAGGTCCTAAAAAAATTTCTCGGGGTGCTGCCACATACCCCGTATAGTGGGGCTACCAACGCCCTAAAACCCTTCGACAGGGGGGTATGCGCCCACTTATGACCCCCTTGTTGCACCGTGAGCAATGAATAAGACAATCTATCACCCCCTTTGTGACCCAACCGCATGTGTAACTAGTCGTGGAAAGAATATAACAGACACCCAACAATGCTAACAACTAAGGTGTTCAGAATACTGGTAGTGGTAGCATGGGCTAGTTTGCTGAGGTAACACAACTTGTAATGTAGTTTGTTCCATGAGAAAATATGCATATGATGAGGGGTATGCCTATGTAGGCATGGGACATGAATAATGAGAGTGTGGTGGTCCCCTCCATCCTTGTTTCCAAGCGAGAGGAGGAGGCTACCCATACTGAAAATGATACCAATGCTGCCTGAGGATAATTCATGTTTTGATAGGAATATTGTGGTGCATTATAACCAGGAAAATATGGTGTAGGTTAAGGAATCATACTTGCACTTACCTATGGCCATGAATTCCATACCCACATATTCTGAAATGGCTCAAGCACTGAATTCTCTCCCTCAAATAATGCTTTTAATCCTGTTATGGATGGGAATTCTTCGGTAGGATGCCTCACTACACATATTACACAACTATGATCACTTTTAACATTTGCATGACACTCACATAAAAGATGTTTTTTTCTACATTTTGGGCAATAAATGGATAATGTTCTTGTTCTTATACTAATTTTTGCTGAATTTTAAAGAATCTATCTGTTTACTAAGAATATTCATAATTTTAGTTTTCATATTATCCATTTTATTTTCCAAATCAATGATCATAGCATCTGTAGATCCAAATCTGTTGTTTCTAGAATTTCTCATAATTCCCTTACCAGATCTGGATTGGTTTCATGACAATTTCATGCATAGGTCACAAATATGATCAAAAGTGTTTTGAGCTATGTCTCCTTGTCCTAGAAAATTCAAATTTTTTCTAAAATCATCAGAAATCCCTCATAGGAAGAAGGTTCAAGCAATGATCATATCAAAATTATGATTTGGTGTTGGAAGAATATAGAATAATCTCTTCATACATTTTTCCAATGTCTCATCGTCACCCTGTGTAATGGTAAAAATCTCATCCCGCATTTCTTGTGTTTTGCAATATTCGTGATATTTATTCAAGATCACTCTCTTCATTTTCTCTCAAGAAGTTATAGTATTCCCCCCAACCCCATGAACTAGCATAAATATGAGTCCTTGAGAGTTGCAGAGAAAATATTTATCTTATGGGCATCCATAGAATAATCATAACTCCTACATAGTATATCAAACTCAAAAATAAAAGAATTGGGATCTTCATGCACATTACTATGAAAATCTGGAAGAATGGAGGGTGGAGTAATATTCATTTGAACCAATGCATGCGGGTCCACAATTGGGAAGCCAAAAGTGGACCGCTCCTCAGTTGGATGGTTTTCACTGACCCCTTCACCATGCACATCTTCATTATATGTGATCTTTCCTCCTCCAAACAGAACACTTACCATAAACTGTGAACGTTGATTGTGGTTTAGATTTAGCTTTTAAGTCCAAACTGTCTCTTTCTTCCCTTCTACTGGATGTGAGATTCCTGAACTGTTGTCCCCAGAGTCCAGGTGAAATGTACTAGCACGAAGGGTTTGTGTCTGCTTAGAATTCCGCCTTGCAATAGAAGGCCCAACATGAGAAAAAAATTCTGATTTATTAATATTTCCTCTACCCTTCTTGGTTTTTGGGCCCCTACCTCCCCTAGTCATGCATATAAAAAGAAATCAAACAAGAGATAATCAACAAAAATGTAATAAATTCTTGCTGGAACAAATAAATTAGGAACAAATACCACAACTAGTTCAAATAAATATGTCTACAACACATAATTAATACAAAAGAAATTCCTTCAGGAAATAGAAGCACACTACAATTAAAAAAAAAAAATTACCTCTACTATAGAAAAGGAAAACCAAAACTTTACTATAATTCCTTTCAACGCCTCCCTGACAACGATGCCAAAATTTTGGGTGACAAAATTAAAAGTCAATTCCTCAACACTTAATTATTGAACCAGGGCTTCGTAAGATTTGAGGCGCAACATAAATAATGCAAGGGTTTTGGGTTCACTCTGTAAATCCTATCTCTATCACCACAATCAAATCACTTAATTTTAAAAGAACAACTTTAAAGGAAGCCTTTTAGTTCTATTCCTGTATTGTTAACACAATAACACGACACCACTCCAAAGACTGGATCTTCACTCAAAAAATAGCAATCAAAGACTTTGGAAAATGTTTCAAAAGAAAACAAGCTTAGGATTCATTCCAAACCATTCATGCTCAATCATTTCGAAACATACCTGTTCCTGCACTAAATTTTTTTCGAAGCAAATCTATTTCAGTTCCTGTACTAGGAAAGACAAAACAACTCTGTTCTTATACTAGGAAAATAAAACAACTCTGTTCCTGCACTAAACAATCCTCCGTTCCTGTACTAAAAATAATATTGTGCAACAAGTCTGAACTCAACTGATGTGGAAAGAAACCTTGCTTGAATCAAGATAAAATCCCCACACTCATCATACTCGCTTTAATTACTCAACACATAAATATCAAGATAGGATGAAGGATTTATTTTAATCAAATAACAAAGAAAATATTAAACTCTTGTGCATAAATAAAGAGATCGCCTTATAAATATAGTTTCGTTTATACCCTATTCTGGTTTGATTAATACTGTATTTGAGATAAACTTTTGTGTTTGTTAGAGATGAAAAATATTACTTCTCAAAGAGGATTCAATTGATAAATTCAGATTAATTAGTGAAAATAATTTTTTATGTAACAGAGTTACCCAAGTATCCATATGATAATCTGAGTTCAATAGGACCAAAAAAATAAGTCCACTCATAAAGTGACACTATCAAATAATAACATTCAACGGAATAGGGGTTTTCACTTTCTTTTTGCATATATATATATATATATATTAGTACTAAAAGATATCTAATGAAAAAATGTCAGAGAAAAAAAAAGTCCACACACACAGTGACACTATCAAAAATAAATTCAACAGAATAGGTGTTTCACTTTCTTTTGCATATATATATAATATATTATTATATCAGTCACCAAGAAAGATCTAATGAATAATATCTTTTCAATCCTGCAAATCCTCACTCAAAAAAGTTGTATGCACCACAGAGTAGATCTTAAACTTTCAACTAAAGAGTGTTGGTGTTATGATGCATGTATTGTCCTAGATGGAAAATCACTTGTAAAATAACAAGTATATGGTAACTAGATGAATCCACAAGTTAGTTCATAGGTGACAGAGTGATGTAACAAAATAACAGAATGATGGGACAAAGGTTTACAAATGAGAATCAAAATTTTGATAAAGGTGAATATTTGAAGATCTATACGCGGGTTCGTCAAGTCCAAGTCGCGTATACATGAAGGTAAAAAGAAGAAAATCCACGTACATGCTCGCACACTAATTTAGGAATACCAAGGGTCCTTACCATGGCATTAGCCCACAATATTGATCGCAGTGATGGTTACTTGATCCCATCCAAGGTTACCACCGACACTAGTGTAGTTTTAACTCATGGTATTGGCTAAGGCTCTTACTATATAAGGAGGTGAAGATCAAAGTGCTAAGTGTGCATGTGAAAGGGACTTTGATGAATACTTCAATTTGAAGTATATTTTCATTGTAAGGTCCATAGTTGATACATAGATCTGAAATAACTATGCACCGATGAATACAATGATGGATCAGGATCATGAGACTTGAAATGAATTTCCATTGTATGATCTGCTCATGGATTGACTAGATCTAAGTATTGACGCATGTTTTTGTCTTTGAATATTATGATCTAAGTCTTTCTGAAGTTGTTAAGAGCCGCACAATTTTAGGTCAAAATTTGTAGATATGTACGCAGGTTGGTCTCGGTTAAGTCGTGTATACACATAGGTTCGTTTCTTCAAATTCACATACATAAAATATGGGTTTCTATTCATAAATGAGTGATCAAATTGATCAGTGCTGCTATATCTCTGTTGTCTGCCAATAATGTCCTCATGTTTATTTTGGTTGAGTGATAATGTTTGAAGTACAACTGATTGAATGATGAAGTTGAATTTGGTTACATTTTGATTGGTTGAAAAGATTATTGATAATGCTAACATATTATTTTAGAATAACTCTGGTCAACTATGTGTCTAATTTAGAATTACAAGTTTTTAGTATAATAAGATATGTACACATTTTTCTCTATAGAAAAGTGCATATACACACGGGTTGCCTTAAATGAAGTAGCGTATACATTCTGGCATATGCATGATTAGGGTTGCAGTTGATTCTATGTGTTGATGCAATATTCTAAGTTCAGTTCCGTGTTTTGGTTACACTGATCTCACTGTTCTCTTTGAATTAAGTTGTGTTTGCTTCAGTTGATCTACAAGTTGTGATGTATTAAAGCAGGTGGATCTAGTGTGAAAATTTATGAAACATGGTCCATGGATGTTGCAGAGGGTTGGAGCCTTCCGTGAGGAAGCCGAATCATCCTTCCAGTAGTAGCTAGTAACTAGATTAGGGGGTTGGTACTCCCTTCCAGTAGGAGCTAGAGAACGAGTGAAGGTTGTAGCCTTCAACATGTGGGTGCCTGCGTACTGGCATGAGTCTGCACCAGTACACTAATGTAAGAAGTTTTTGATATTAATAAGTTTGAAGATTGAGACAACAACAACGGTGGTTTTCTCCCACATTGGGTTTCCACCTCAAATCCTCTTGTTCATTTGTGTTGCTTATGTGTGATAATTTATTCTATTCTTACTACACCTCCATACTGCTTATCAAATTCCTGATAGATCTCTTACATTTGGGTTTAATTTTAACATATAAAGAATTAGTTTTTTTTTAATTTTACAAAGCATACGCTAGTTTCTTTTACAACAGTTGTGTACATAAGCGAGTTGGATTCTGTAAAGTTGCATACATATTTTAGAAAAGAAAATTATTATTGTGAATGTTTTAAATACTGGTTCACCCCCCTCTCAGTGTTTTTCCCAACAATTGGTATCAAAGTAGGTGCTTCAAAAGAAGCTTTATTGTTTGAAGGAATATCTCCCAAGATGATAAGTCAAGACAAAAAGACATATATCAGACCACCACTCTTGAAGGAAAATAATTTAATATATTTGAAGACAAGAACCAAATCCTATCTTTAGTCGCTTGGAGCAGATGTTTGAGCAATTATGGAAGGAGGTTACCAATATCCATCCACATTTCCCACAGATGCATCAGAAAAGAAGATGTATGAAACCAATGCCAAAGATGTCAATGCATTATTGGGAAGTCTGACATAATCAAAATTTTTCAAAGTTATTGAATTAAACACAACAAAATAAATATGGGACAAAATCATTCAAAGCTATGAAGGCTATACCAAGGTAAAAAGTGCTAAACTCCAAACTCTCAGAATTCAATATGAAAATCTTAAAATGCATAATGATGAAGGTATTGCTAGTTTATTTCTACATATATATGAGATTGTAAATTGCATGAAACAATTGGGTGAAAAAATAAAGGACACCACTTTAGTAGAGAAAATATTAAGATATCTAACTCCTAAATTCGAGTCAAAAGTGTCTGCCATCAAAGAGAAGCAGGATCTGTAGACTCTTACTGTTGATCAACTTCACGGGATCCTAATTTCTTTTGAAATGAGGAAAGGAGGTCCCTCATAAGTCAGAGAAGTCGCATTTAAAGAATTTGCAAAAGGAAAATAAAAGGAATAACATAACGAATCAAGATATACAACATAAGAACATGAGGTGAAATTTTTAAAGAAGATTTAACTGGGCACCAAAATGTTCAGAGCTAGGTTTCCCTTTAAATGTTTTGCTTGTGGTAGAGTTGGTCATTATGCTGCTAAATGTCCTCATAAAGAAAGCCATGACAAAGGGAAGGATATTGAAAAAGGTAATAGGAGACAATTTGACAATAGACGAAGTTATTATACCCATGAAGATAGTGATCACTTGTCAAATAATGAAGAAGGAGAACCTGATCAAGATCTTAAATTACTCATGGCTTTTGAGAAAAATACTAATGAGTCTAATGATAAATTGTGGATGATTTAGAAGAAAAAGATTTCTTTGAAGAAATTACTCAACTAAAAAATTGCTTGGAAGAAAAAAAAGTAGCCATGTAGATACATTGAAGCATCAACTCATAGAAAAGGAAAATCATAATGAGAAGTTAGAATGTGAAGTAGTAAGTCTAAGAAAGGAACTTGAGAAAATAAAAACTCTGAATCTTAGATTTTCTAAAGGATCTGAAACCTTAGATGAAATTATCAAGGTACAATTATCTCCTCTTATGAAGACAGGTCTTAGATACATTGGAGAAACATCTCAAATAGAAAAGTCTTCAGCCACCACCGGAAGCTATCTAAATGTAGCAAAAACTAGTTACCAAAGCTTTAGTCCTCTAAAAACTAATAAATGCATTCCATGGGTAAATCATGTTCACTCTAATCCAAAGATGAACAACAATAGAAGCACCAGTCAAATGGTAAAAAACACCAGAAGAATCTATGATCACAAAAATTTCTTCTTTAATGGACAATGTTTCTCATGTCATAATTTTGGTCATAAGGTTGCTTAATGTGTTGCATACAAAACCATAATGACTGGAGAAGCAAGAAAACAAAGGAATGAGACAAGAGTCAAGAATAACACTTATAATAAATTCTCACCTCTTAAAGATGAAATCGAATTCTCATTTTTCAATAACTTTGGACATGAATAATTTGAATGTAGGAGCAAATTATAGCCAACATCTCAAAAAGTGAAAATATCAACAAATTCTAAGGTACAGAAAAGGAAGGAGTTATAGTCTGGAAGATGTGGCATAACATTATTTGTAGAAGGATAACAAAATAAATAATACATTGATAACTGATGCTCTAAACACATGACAGGTGATAAAGATAAACCTATTTCGTACAATTCTTTAGAGAAATAAAAGAGTGTCACTTTTGGAAATGACTCACCTGTTGTCATTAAGGGTAAAGGTTCTGTTTTTCTAAAGGAAAAGATTAAAGCTAGTAATTTTATGTATGTTGATGGATCAAATCATAAGTTTTTGAGTGTTAGCCAAATGTGTAACCAAGGAAATGAGGTGGTATTTTGATCAAACGAATGTGTGGTTTGTGAACTTGACACAAGAAAGACGATAATAAAAGGTCCAAGAACCCTGAGCAATATGTATATATTGAAAGGTGGCCAAGAATAATGTTACCTAGGCAAGGCAGAGGAAAGTTGGTTATGGCACAGAAGGTTGGGACATCTAAGCTTCTCTCAAATAAGCAAATCAAGCAGGCTCAAAGCTGTTTGTAATCCACCCAACATCACCCTACCAGAAAGTACCATATGTAACTCATGTCAATTAGGTAAGAAAACAAAAATTAAATTAAATGCCAAATAAAGATCAATAGGTAAGCATCTTGAAATTATACATATTGATTTGTACGGACCAGTAAGGAAAAAGTCACCTTGTGGAGAAAAATACTATATCTTATTCATTGATGACTTTTCTAAATGTGCTGGATTGGTTTATTGAAACACAAATATGAAGCATTTGATAAATTTAAATTCTTAAAAGAATTAGTTGAAAATGAATTATATCTAAAAATCAAATGTCTCATATCTGACCGAGGAGGATAATATATATCAGATGAATTCTTTGATTTCTATGAACAACATTGCATAAAAAGACAATTTTATGTAGATAAAACTCCTCAACAAAATGGTGTGGGAAACAGAATGAGTAGAAGTGTTCAACAATGGCTCATGATATGCTTGATGAGTCTGGAAATCCTAACACCTTTTGGGGTGAAGCTACACATACCGCAGTAAATAGTCTCAACAAGGCTCATGTTCATGTAAATAGTGATAAAACTTCGTATGAGCTTTGGTATGGTAAGCCTCCCACTATAAAGAATTTTAGAGTTTTTGGAAGCAAATGTTTCATAAAAAATAATGATGAAGAACTTGGTAAGTTTGAAGCCAGAGCAGATGAAGGAATACTTCTTGGTTACTCATCTAGAACAAAAGGATACAAATGTTACAATAAGAGACTTTGGAGAATTGTTGAATGCATTGATATTTTGATTGATGAAGCACGCAAAAATCCCGAAAAGGTAATATCAGCAAAAGAGGGTGATAATGATGAATGCTTTACAACATCAAATCTCAATGATATAGAATAAGGAACTAATGAAGTAGTAGAAGAAGACACATAAGACAAAGAAAAGGCTCCATCCAGTTATGTTCAAAAGAATCATCTAGAAACTCAAATTCTAGGAGAAAAGGAATCTGGGGTACAAAAAAGAAGAACCCTTGTAGGATATCCTAGTTATCTAGATTTATTATCTGTCATTGAACCACAAAATGTAAATCAAGCTAGTAAAGTTGAATGTTGGGTTAAGGCCATGAATGAAGAACTTGATCAAATTGAGAATAATTATACTTGGGAATTGGTTCCAAGGCCTCATGATAAAAATGTTATTGGGACAAAATGGATATTCAAAAATAAGTTGAATGAAAATGGAGAGGTCATTAGGAATAAAGCCAAACTTGTTTGTAAAGGTTATGCCCAACAAGAAGGTATAGAAATTGAAGAAACATTTTCACGAGTAGCTAGACTTAAAACCATAAGAATGTTTCTTGCATTTTCAAGTTTTTTACATTTCAAAGTTTATCAAATGGATCTAAAATCTACTTTCCTTAATGGAGATCTAGAAGAAGAAGTATATATTGAACAACTAGAAGGATTAATTTTGGAGAATGATGAAAACCTTGTATGAAAACTCAAAAAGGCTTTATATGGGCTAAAAAAAGCTCCACGTGCATGGTATTATCGTCTTGACAAATATATTCAACGAAAAGGTTTCACAAAAGGATCCACACATAATAACTTGTGCACAAAAATTGAGGATGATAAATTGCTAATTATTGTTGTTTATGTCGATGATATCATATTTGGTAGTAATGAAGAATCTATGAATAATTTATGAATCTTTGGTAGTAATGAAGAATTTGAAATGTATTTACTTGGGGAAATAACCTATTTTCTTGGTCTATGAGTTCAACAAACAAAGGATGGCATATTTCTCTCACAAACAAAATATCTCAAGTAGATTCTCAAGAAGTATGTGATGGAAGATTGCAAACCTGTATGTACTCCCATGATGACAAGATGTAGCCTCAGTTCTAATGAATATTCTCCCAAAGTAAACCAACCAGAGTATAGGTCTATGATTGGAAGTCTTCTTTATCTAACAGGTACCAGACCAGATATCATACATGCAGTTGGGATTGTTGGACATTTCCAAGTTGTTCCAAAGGAATCATATCTTCAGGCAGTAAAGAGAATATTAAAATATCTCCAAGGAGCCCAAGAATTTGGTCTATGGTATCCTAAAGATGTAGATCTTACCCTTCATGCATACAAAGAGGTAGATTGGGCTAGAAATTTTGATGACCGGAAAGGCAGTAGTGGAGGTGCATTTTATATGGGGCCTCGATTGGTATCTTGGTTCAACAAGATATAAAGTTCCATTGCCTTATCTACAATAGAAGAAGAATATGTGTATATTGCATCTTGTTGCACACAACTTCTCTAGATGATGCAAACATTACAAGATATACAAATCAAATGTTTTCCACCCATCTCCATCCTATGTGATAATAAGAGTGTTATTAATATTTTGAAAAATCATGTTATGCACTCCAAGACCAAGAATATTCAAATTAAGTATCACTTTTTACGAGAACAAGGGCTTGAGAAAAAGGTTTAATTGGAGTACGTTCCCTCCAAATAACATGCTAATATATTTACTAAACCTCTTCCCTAAGAAGCATTTGAATATCTCAGACAAAAAATGGGAGTTGTCTTTGCCTCATTTTGATGTTAATCTAGTCTGCTCAGTCTATAGGTGAAAATTCAAAAGGTTACTTTCTGTACGCGAGTTTCATGAAGTATAGTCACATACATATGTGAGTTTCTTTGCAGACAGTCACGTATGTTTTTCTATGATAGAAAAAAAGTGGGACAGACTCAAGATCAACCTCTGACTTGCTATTGACAGCTATGATTTGATTTTTCTTGGTCTGGTGTTGATGGGTACCATCTATTGATATGGTATTGAGTTATGTTTTTCTCATTGATATTTATCTGATTGATGAAGATGCTTTGATGAATGAGTTGTTGACAATGAACATGTAGCACAGGTTCAGGGGGAGCATTAGCCTTGCAGAATATAATGCATTGTTGGCATTAAGGTTGTTGAATTATGCTACTATTAAGATCTTTTGGTCTCAGTTATTAATGTCATATCTGTCATTTGAGTTAAAGGTCACATGGAAACCTATGATGTAATAATTTTCATATGCAGTCATGTATGGACTTTTTAGGTCATGTCAAATATCTAATCACACTTGGTTGGGTGGTAGTGTCAAAAATGTAATTCCACTTGGTTGGGTGGTTGAGTCAAATATGTATACCCACTTGGTTGGGTAATTAATGTAAGTATGAGCCCTTGGTGATAGGAATGTCATACTTAGTTGAGTTATACAATCATTTTCTTCATTTGAATATCTTTTTGAAGATTTAGCATGTGCTCAGGGGGAGCATAGATAGTATAGTGCAAATCACATCCAAAGGGGGAGCTTTGGTCCACCCTTTTCCCTTGATGTCAAAGGGGAGAGGATCTTGGTGTTTGAATAATGGTTATTTGATGTATCTAACAAGTTTCTATAGGTTGAAGTGATCAACACCAACATGGTTGCCATCAAGTCCAAAGGGGGAGATTGTTGGCATTATGATGCATGTGTTGTTCTTGATGGCAACTCACTTGTAACAAAACAAGTATATGGTAACTAAATGAATCCACCGGTAAGTTTAGAGGTGACAGAGTGATGAAACAAAATAACAGAATGATGGAACAAAGGTTTACATATCATAATCAGAAGTTTGATAAAGGTGAATATTTGAAGATCTATACGCGGGTTCATCAAAGCGAAGTCATGTATACGCACAAGTACAAAGAAGAAAAGTTGCGTACATGATGGCACACTAATTTAAGAATACCTAGGGTCATTACAAAGGTATTATCCCACAATATTGAGCACATTAATGGTTACTTGATCCCGTCCAAGATTACAACCAACACTAGTGTAGTTTTGACTCATGGTATTAGCTAAGGCTCTAACTATTTAAGGAGGTGAAGATCAAAGTGCTAAGTGTTCACGTGAAATGGTTTTTGATGAATACTTCAATCTGAAGTATATTTGCATTGTAAGGGCCATAGTTGGCACATAGATTTGAAATAATTATGCACTGATCAATACAATGATGGATCATGATCATGTGACCTGAAATGAATTTCCATTGTGTGATATTCTCATGGGTTGACTAGATCTAAGTATTGATGCATGTTTTGATCTCTGAATATTATGATTTGTGTCTTTCTAAAGCTTTGAAGAGCTACGCAATTTTAGGTCAAAATTTGCAGATATGTATGTAGGTTGGTCTCGGTTAAGTCACGTATGCACGTAGGTTCGTTTCTTCAAATTCATGTACATAAAGGAAGGGTTTATGTTCATAAACGAATGATCAACCTGGTTAGTGCTACTATATATCTGTTGTCTATCAATGATGTCCTCATGTTGATCTGGGTTGAGTGATAATGTCTAAAGTAGAATTGGTGGAATGATGAAGTTGAATTTGGTTACATGTTGATTAGTTGAAAATATTATTGACGACGTTAACTGTATGAGGGTTTTGTAAGCTAACAAAATATTTCAGAATAGCTCTGGTCAACTATGTGTCTAATTCACAATTACAATTTTTTATTATATTAATATCTTTACATAGGTTTCTCGAAAAAAAGCGCGTATATGCGTGGGTTTCCTTTAGTGAAGTAGCGTATACATGTTGGCATATGAATGTTCAGGGTTGTAGTTGATTTTGTGTGTTGATGTAGTATTATGAGTTCAGTTCTATGTTATGGTTACAGTAATCTCACTATTCTATTTGAATTAAGTCGGTGTTTTCTTCAGTTGATCTGCAAGTTTTGATGTATTAAAGCAGGTGGATCTAGTGTGAAAATTTATGAAACATGGTCCACGGATGTTGCTGAGGGTTGGAACCTTCAGTGAGGAAGTCGTAGCTTCCTGCCAGTAGTAGCTGGTAATCAGATCAGGGGATTTGAGCTCCCTTCCAGTAGGAGCTAGAGAACGAGTGAAGGTTGTAGCCTTCAGCAAAGGGGTACCTACGTATTGGCATGAGTTTGCACCAATACAATAATGTAAGACATTTTTTATATTAATAAGTTTGAAGACTGAGATGAAAATAACGATGGTTTTCTGCCACATTGGGTTTCCACCTTAAATGCTGGTGTTCATGCGTCTTTCTTATGTGTGATACTTTATTATGTTCTTATTGCACCTTTTATTGCTTATCAAATGCTTGATAAATCTCTTACATCCTAGTTTAAGTTTAACAGATAAAAAATTAGCTATTTTACAAGTTTACTATGCATAGGTTAGTTTTGTTTACAACAGTCACTTACATATGCAAGTTGGGTTCAGTAAATACCCGTACATATTTCAGAAAAGAAAAATTATTATTGTGAGTTTTTTAAATACTGATTCACCCCCCTCCCAGTATTTTTCCCAACAAAGAGGTGACTTTGAAAACAAAAAGGAACTTTCCAGATCCAAATCCTTACTGCGTCTTACAATAAATGTAAAGATTTATTCAATGTTAAAATTTAAGAAGAAAATCCAAATATGAATGCAAGAGTTTAGTTCTGAACCTCCATTACTTTTAAAAAATATATTTTACAAGGGTTTGACCAATCATACACACCTGTTACAAGAAACCTTCACACATATAAAAACCACACCATTTACTTGTCATACAATAGAATATATAGAGGGACAACGAGTTGGGTTGGTTGAGCCCTGACCAACCAACTCGTTTCCCCTTTGTAAGGAAAGAGGTTGATATATGAGAACAACTTTATCATCAAAGGAAGACGAAATGAACGCATGAGCCTGGCATTAGCCCTCTATTATTAAATAAAAAAGTATTTGCTCAATAAATATCATATAATGAAAGATCCAACACTAGAGAGGTTGTGGTGATACAATATTCTTAGAATACAGACACCAAAAAATGTTCGCAATATCACTAGCTTACACTCTAATCTAACTTGATATATATACAGATTACATCGGCCCACGACCATATCAAGCTGATAACAAGAAATGAAGTTGTTGGCGACTAATTTCTAACTTTGGAAACCCTCAAACACTGCAAGCCATTTATAGGAAGACAAGAACAAAACTTCAGAAGTGAATGCATGCCTTTATCTTTGATAGCTGAGACTGTCTCCTAGCTAGATTTATCGAATCAATGAGCTTCCACATCTAGTGCAAGAATCAAAGTGCAGGAATCTCAGGATCTTCTTGTACCATAACTAGTTTGATTTCAAATTAGTGAACATGTATTGAAAAAGTAATAAGGTAATGTAAATGGTAAGTTACGTAGAAAAACATCAACCTATTTGATCATTAATTAAGATAAGCATACATTATCCATCTACCCAAATAATTATTAAGAAAACCAAAAATACTTGCATAGAGGTCTTATTTGAGTTGTGAAAGAGAGGCTTCGGTAGGGTAATTCTGGTAAAAAGTAAGACAATTATGACAATCAACAATCCCTTGAATGTTGGCAGGTCCAAAACCGTCAACTAGGTGCATGATGGTTTTTCATATGGTTTTGTACATCTAATCAAAGTAAATAAGATTATATTATAATTCGGGGTTAATCAATTGGGGATTTATGAATTCTACACCATTTATGTAATTTATTGCAACATTTTAAAGGAATACAATGAAAAATCAATCTGTTTTCTTGGTTTTGGGTTCTAGGAGAAAAATTTATGTTTATATTTTCTATGATTACCAATTTATCTTTTTAGTTAGTTTTAAGAATTTTTTTTATAGGTATTATATATATAGGGTTCAAACCTATAATTTCAAACCATGATCCAAAATAAGGAAATGTATAATTCTAGAAAAGAAAATTTCCAAAAATCACATGTTGGCTCTTAAATCAATGGTCTTGCTCAATCATGGAATATAGTTTGAGGGGAATGGCTTCAAGTAATTCATAATCATACTGAAAGACTCCAACCCTTTTATGATGCTCAAATATTAAAAATTATAATAAAGAGCTGGATAGAAAAGGCTACCATTTTAGCCTTGTTGTTTAAGGAATATGAGATGCATAACACATATTTTTTTCATTACTATTACAAGTACTCTTTAAAGATAAAAAATCACTTAATTCTCTTATTGGATTATCATTACCCACTAATATCCTTTGATCTTAATTAATTATATTCCCCAAAACTAATAAGAGGTTGGAATTATGGTTATACAAGGCCTACAAGCTACTATGGAGCAATGCCTCTGGCTCTC
This sequence comes from Pinus taeda, assembly GCA_000404065.3. Classification (NCBI taxonomy): domain Eukaryota; kingdom Viridiplantae; phylum Streptophyta; class Pinopsida; order Pinales; family Pinaceae; genus Pinus; species Pinus taeda. The sequence continues at coordinate 178,261 of APFE031011083.1, forward strand.
GTTTTAGATAGAGGTAAGACGTTGGTATAACTATAATCCTATCTACACTTAGGTGAAAAATACGTACACACGTTTACATCATTTCATTGAGAATGCACACACACTCACAATGGTCATTAAGTTAAAATCTAGTGGCAATTTTAAGAGATCCCTCGTAATACCTGAACCAGATGTCTATCTGATAATACATAAGAGGAATTCCTCACTAACATGTACTTTTTAAGTGAAGTACTTAGTTTTTCCCTCAACCTACCGCATAATAAAATTTGTAGCTTGCATTATTATTTGGAGATATAACGGATAGAGTTCTCTTATCAATCGCATAGTACATAGTACTTTATTTCAACATAATACTCATAACTTGTCTCCTACTTAGTTTATTTTTTAGTTTATCATTCATTTTAACTGATCATTATAACAACGTTAAACTACCATAATATTGAGTACGTAAGCAATGATGACCAATTGCTTGGGAAATGTTAAGGAATAACATGTTATATTCAACCATAAATTGTTATCAACAATTCCTTTCGAGTTCAAACCAGTTTTCAAGAATCAAGAATTTCTTATGTTTTTGAATAATTTTTTTTTATAGATCTTCTCAACATATTTTTCTTTAGCAAAGTTTTGGTTTAAGAGTTTCCATCCCTTAGTCACTAAAGGTTTTTATTTTAATTTAAGAAAAATTCTTTTTTTTTAAACAACTCATCTCTGTGCGTTTTATTTTATTTTTTGAATTTTCACCATGGGGCAATTCTCTCTGACTAAGTTCTTCACACAATCTTTATCTTCTATTATGCTCATTTTTAAATATTAATTTAGCATAATATTTATCTCCAATTTTATTCAATTATTAAGATTAAAATCTCTTTAGATTTTCAAGAAAAGATTTAGGAAAATACACTATGTGGACTAAACTACTTTACAATTTTTTCTAGAATGATAAGAAATCTCTATTACTCAAGTGCTTTTTCCATTATTCGCAAACAACTTATTTATTAATTAAATAAAGTTTAATTACATAATCAAATAATTTTAATCCTAGCTTCTATATCCATTAAATAATAATCCATTACTCTAAACCTAATCATGCTTTTAAAATGAAAAATACAATTAAGTTCATTAACATTCACTTGTAGATTTCTTAATATATCATATAATAATAATAATATAAGTCTCTATTATATGTAGTTTTAAATTAATAAAGAGTATCTTAATTAGTTCTTAGTTTAAGTTCATTGTAGTTAAATACAAGCTGCTATATTTAATTACAAATGGAAATAAATATGTCTAACAAAAACTAATTAATTAATTAACTAATTAATTTTCTTTTCCGTGTCTCTTGGTCCAGTCTAGTGTAGTTGTTTCCTTCATCAAATGTAATTGTTTCTTTCTAGTCATTGAATGATCCATTCTCTCTATTTAACTTGTAACCATGTTCATCTTATCGTCACGATGAACCACACTTGTTGGTTCAAAAGGGGTTGATAAATGAATTTTGATGTAATTTTGGCCGAAAACACTTTTCAATAAACTTAATATAGATCACAAGAATCTAAATTCAACAATTTAGTTCATTTTTATAACTTTTAAAATTTTAGCAATGTATGTTACATGGTAAAATAAGTTTTTTTAACGTTTATCTATATTTATCATACATTTAATTTATGTAAATGCATTAGTTTAAAACAAAATCTCTGAATCAAAATACTAGAACAAGTATTTTTTTTGATCAAGTAAGAGTAGGACCTTCTATTAATCTAGCCAATAATACATAATTTACATGTAGCCGCACCTGCTCTGTGAGAGTTCAACAGACGGTAGGGTAGGCAAAAACCGAACCATGGACCCAAAACCATGAGAATCTTGAACAAGAAAACTTTGGGAAAAAACCAAGCAATTGACCATCTGGTCGTACTGATGTGCACCAAATGAACCTTGAACTCGTTGGAAGATGGGTCCACAGAACTGAGGCCCACAAAAATGCTACAAATGACTCGTTGAGGGTCCACAAGAATGCCAACAACAAACCACACTTAAAACTTTCTTACAGACTCGACGAAAACTTAAGGCCCAGCACTCTAAACTCTTTCAGGATCAAAACACCATACCAACTAACACGAACAAATCTCCACCGCTGATCACCCAACTTGGATCCGGCGGTCTTCGTAGATATCGAGTGGACAAGTTGCGCAAGGGTTAACCACCCGATGAGGGTGGTTTTCTCTCACCTCCTCTCCGCAACGTGTCGCACGAAGAGTGGAATCGGGGCCAATCTCAAAATACCAAAAACCACTTGGACCTCACCCGATATACCACTTGTGGTTTTTGAATCAATTGTCTCGCAAAAAAACATGCAAGCTCTTTTTGCCAAGCAAAAACCATTAATCCAGTCCGGCAGGCGGTTCTTGAGCCTTCCTCCCATATTCTTTGTAAAAAATCATCTAAGCAATATAAAAATGGACGACCAAACCTATGGTACTTCCTGAGTCAGTCCTTTCGCCACCTGACTGAAATAAAACAGAGCTTTAGATTGCAGCCAAAACCAAAAAGGGCAGACGGCTTAGGGTTCTCCATCCTCTCGCCTGTCGCTTGAACCCCTTTAATCCATCCTGTTATTCCATAGCTCCATATCTATGTTCACCTGATAGAGACAATCCTCCGATAGTTTTCCTAGAGGTAACAAATCCCAAGCATGCTGAGAATCCCTATCCCTATTGGTGACAACTTCATTCACCAAACAATCCACTAACATGTTAGCTTTCCTTTTCACACGGACAAATCTAACAGTTTTTAGGGTTTGCAGGTGGGAGTAGATACGGTGAAAAACCTGCAAAAGCTTCCAAGGCTTCAACACTTTATCTAGAGAAGTTCCATTGCATATTTTCTTGGTCGCTCTAATGATCAATTCCAAATCTACTTTAATGATAACATTATGTGAATTTGAATCCACCGGGATTTCCAAGCATTTCTCTAATGCCATGAGCTTCGCCATGCTATTAGTAGCCTTCCCTGGGTGGCCATGGGAGATCTTCTTTATTTGCCCCTGATCATCTCTTATGGCACCCCCAAAGCCAGCTATTCCTAGGTTGCCCTTAGAAGCCCCATCTATATTAACCTTTAAGAATCCATAAGGAGGAGGCTTCCAAATGTTAACATCTATATTTGTTTGGATCACTCTCTTTAATATTCCCTGTGGGCTTATGGACTAGAGACCCAAATGAAGTATAATACTCACCTCTTGGGGCAGAGGAGGATCCTTAGGAAGTGTCCTCAACAAGATTCTTACTGTATATTTGAGCTGCCTTAGAATTTGGTCAATTATGTGTTGGGGCTTGCTTGTTTTGTTTTTGAAGATCCGACTGTTGTGCTCTTTCCAAACATTCTAGATAGCAAATCCTGGAAGCAGAATCCGGGCTTTATTAATAATATCATTCCCTAATAAGTTCTTCCATTAGTTCTTCAAAGTGTTGGATATGCTGAGTCTGTCCCTATCGGTTTGTCTAAAGATTGAGGCCACCCAGTCCCACACATTGGATGTGAAAGGACAGAGGTTGAGAAGGTGTTCCATCATCTCCTCATGTGAGCCACAAAGGTAACTTTTGGAAGGAACAATGAAGACTTTCTTTAAGAGATTCTTCCAAGTTAATATCTTCCTTTGATGCACTAGCCAGATAAATAGCTTTATTTTCATCCAGTGGGGGCTCTACCATAGTTTCTTGTAGACTTGATCAAGATTCAGATAGTTAATTCTTGTGACTTCCTGTTTATCCTCTCTAAGGATAAAGTTACCTTCGATTTTCTTTCCCAATCGTAATTGGTCAGGTGAGGAGGAAGCCAGAATCCTTCTATGCTCTAGATCATGGGTGAGAGCATCTGCCTGGGCCTTCAGAGGACTCTCATCACTGTATCCTAGATCCTTCCAGTTCCTCCATTTTCCATTATTCCTTTCCTGGTCCCAAAAGACTTTTACCAAAAGTAGCCCTTTATTATCTGTGTCACTCTTCAGAGCTGCTAATTCATCCTTATAAAGGTTGGGTTCCTGTTTCCAGTTGTCCTCCCAAAATCAAGCAAGGCTCCTTGCGCGGATTTCCCAGAAACAATTTTGTTGAACAATACTTTTATTTTCCCAGGCAATATTCTAGCTATGGGAGCCCCTGATTTGCCCTGACATTTTAATGTGATCCTTCTCCTGCCAATACATGCCATATTTTTGTTTCCAAAGCTTAGCCTAGGGAGTAGTTGACTCCTTGATCCATCTCCACCAAAGTTTGGCTCCCCAAACTCTGCTAAGGGTTTCAGGATCGTGAAGCCCAAAGCCACCATGGATTTTGGGCTTGCAGAGTTTGTCCCAGGCTACTAGAATGTCCCTTTGTATGCTCCTTATTTACTGCTTAATTCCTTGAGGAGTAGGAAGAGATGAAAACATGAAGATGGGAATGGCCTGCAAGACCGCCTGTGTGAGCACAAGACGCCCTACCAAATTTAGTGACCTACATGTCAATTTTATAACCTTGTCCTGAAGTGTATTTAATATGGGCTCCCATACTTTCTTGCTTAGATGTTTGTCAGTAAGAGGTATGCCAAGATATTTGGAAGGAAGTTGTTCCCTTTGAAACCCAAGAATTCTAGTAATGTTTCTCTGAATAGCAATATTAGTGTTAAAGAAAAGGACTTTGGACTTGTTGAAGCTTAGCTCTATGCTTGTTGCGATAGAAAAGTCGTTTAAGATGTTTTTGATTGCTCTGGCTTCCCTGACTGTTGGTATGCCTTACAACATTGTATCATTCACAAATTGTTGATGTGTGTTTGCCGCTCCATCCATGGTGAGTTTGATACCCTGGATTCGTCCTTCCACATTTTCCATTTTGATCGCTCTACCTAACCCTTCCATCATGAGATCAAAGAGGAATGGTGAGAGCGTATCTCCCTGTCTGAGTCCTCTAGAGGGTGTGAAGGTTATGGATGGAGCTCCATTAAGCAGTATGGAAAAACTAGTCGTGGTGACTAGTGCCATAACCCATCTTATCCACTTTTGGTCAAAGCCACAGGCTCTTAGAATTGCTCTTATGTAAGACCAACTTAGCTTATCATAGGATTTAGCTAGGTCCAGTTGAATGATCATACCAGCTTGTTTGTTGCTTTTGAGAGAGTGCACCACCTCATGAGCTTGGATGATATTTTTGAGAATTTGTCTTGCTTCCACATAGCCTATTTGCTCCTTCGAGATTAGAGATGGTAAAAGGGGCTTGAGTCTATTGGCTATCACTTTAGAAATAATTTTATACACCACATTGCATAAGGCTATGGGTCGAAAACCATTCGGAGTCATGGAATTTTCCTATTTTGGGATCAAAGCTATGAAGGAAGCATTAAGAGCCTTCAAAACCTTTTTGGATTTTTTGAGTCTTCCACAACCTCGAGGATGTCTCGTTTGAATGTTTCCCAGCAAGCTTTGAAGAAGTCTACATTGAATCCATCTGGGCTTGGTGCTTTTCGATTTTGCATTCCATTAATCACTTCACTGACCTCCTCTTCCAACACTGGCCTATTAAGATTGTGGTTGTCCTCTCTGGTGACCAGCTGAGGGATATACTGAGTGAAATGGTCAATGAACCTGGATCTATCCTCTAGTGGCTCCTTTGCAATATTGAGGAAGTTTTGTACAAGGACCGATTCCATGTCAGTGTCAGCGACAAGCTCAATCCCTTGAGAATCTTTGATCTTTGTGATTCTATTGTGTGCCCTGTGAGCCATGGTGGATTTATGAAATAAGTTTCTGTTTCTTTCTCCCTCCCTAATCCATTGTATCCTTGATATCTACCTCTAGAAAATTTCCTATTATAAGCATCAATATTCCCATTCTTCCTGCAGAGAGTCAATTAGCTTTTGCCGCTCTTTATTGAAGCCATCTGTGATGTTGATCCGATTGATCTCCTGGAGCTTCTTCATAGCTTCTCTTTTGGCTTTGAAGATATTTCCAAATTCCTTTTTATTCCAAACTTTAATTTTGGATTTGATATGTTTAAGTTTCTGTTGGAGCATGAATATTTTAGTGCCTTGAATGTTCAAATCCTCTCTCCACCATTTATCAATGTTATTGGTGAATTTAGGGTGTGAGAGCCAGGAATTTTCATGGTATGCCCATAAAGGTGGCTTCCAACTATACCGACTAGTGGTCCGAACCTCCAAAGGGCAAAATGGAAGCTATCATGGCAGGGCTTGTGAGAAGGAGGTCCTTTGAAATAATAAATTTATCAAGTTTGGAAGAAACTTGAGAAGCCCCTCCCCTCTTGTTGTTCCATGTGAAGGTTCCATTTATTGTTTCAGTGTCCACTAGCCCCATGTTCATAATGAAGTTCTGGAAGGCTATGGAATCTCTGCCTAGTTGTCTAATACCTCCTTTTTCTTTGAAAGACATCTTATCATGTTGAAATCTCCTGCAACTATCCAAGGCATATTGGGATGTCTTGCTCTTAGATCCTCCAGGGAGATGAGAAGCTTGAGTTTGTCTGCTTGCTTTTGAGGTCCACAAACGTTTGTGATCATATATATCTCCTTATCACCTATAGGTTGACATACCACTGAAAGATAGTTCCTCGATGCTTCAGCATCCACGATTCCAAATTTTTGTGGATCCCACAGTGTGAGAATCCCCCCCGCCGAGTTATTTTCCTTAACCTCTAGATACTCATACTTGATTAACCACTTATAATGAATTTCTCTTATCTTATCCATTGAACATTTTGTCTCTTGAATAAAAACCATATCTAGTTTTTCTTCTTTCATTCCGTTAGTGAGATTTCTTTGTTTCCTTCTATTTCCTATGCCTCTAATATTCCAAGTTGTAAGCTTCATTAAGAAAGGTTAGTAAAGGAATAACTAGTGAGATCTTTCATCTTACCTGAGTTAATCAATAGCTTTCCACATTTGTTTAGCAGCTCATTCTGTCTTTTCCTTCCTCTTTTCCTGCCTGAGTTCTTTGGAGATTGTGCCTGTCTATTCTCCATCATTTTGACCCCACTTGGCTCCTAGCTTTCATGATTTCCTTTGACTCTAGCTCCCTTCGATTGTGATCTCCATAGAAAGAGCTGTTGTACTCTATCATAATCCTCTTTTAGTAGGGAGTCCACTCCTATGTTCTTCCCTTGTTCCGGAAATTTCTCTAGATCTAGATTTTCCCTATCTAGAATGTCCTGTAGTTCATGGTCCTCCATTCCTGCTTCACTTAGAGTCATCTCATGGTCCCTACTTATCTCCATATAGCTTGTTAGATCATCCTTTTGCTAGTTTTCTACTGTGGTACCCTCCATGTCAACTACCTTTTCCTGCTCCTCGATTATGTTCTCCATGTCTTGGACTGTATCCTTGTTCCCCTCTTCTTCCTCTAGGATCTTGAGGCTGTTGTGTCTTGCATGTCTGTCCTCATTTATCTTATTTTGTGGGCACTTACCTCCTTTCCCTTTGCCCCCAACCTTGGTGAAACTCTTTTGATTTTTATCCACAGTAGTTTTCCCATTACCTTCCATATTGATTGTTGGGTAGTCTCTGAATAGATGCCTATGTTCATGGCATTTGCGACACCTAAATGGGATGTTCTCATTGTCCATTGTCTACACCCATTCTTCATCATACACTTATAAAATTATTGCTTCCAAAAGGGCTCCAGATAAGTCCATTTCCACACATATTCGGGCGAAGGATGTATATTTTCCTTTCAGAGTAGCCTCTGAGATCTTTAGAAAATGCCCCAGTTTGTTGCCTATTATTTTCAGAGATTCTGGTAGCCAATAATCCAAAGGAAGGGAGTATAGTCTGATCCATACAGGTACCGATGTAAATGTCTCACGTTCTGGGACAAATTTCATCATCAATCGCTGCATCTAGAGTCCTGCCACAACATAGAAATGTGGGTCCCCTTCGAACACTCTATCTTTGTCCTCTAGGCTTGTGAACACCAATGTGAAGAAACTCTTAGAACCCAAACGTAGTTGTATTTCCCCCTTTGTCTTCCAATGGCTCCTTATCTAGACGTGTAACACCCTCTCTGTTAGCCATAACCCCATGAATTTACATATGATTACACGTTCCTTCATATAATCCCTATGTGCTTCAATCACTGGATTGCTCAGTACAACCCATGGAATAATGCTTGACTTGGCTTTGCAGACCCAAGTAGGCTTTATGGAAGTAGGTTTTTCACTGTTGTCTCCATTCTCCTTTTCCGTACTTGTTCCCTGTTGATCCCCTTCTTGATCCTGAAGTTCGTTTCTTCCCAATGTTCCCTTGCTTCTTGCCTTTGATACCTTCCCCAGAGGTTTTTTGAAATGCTTCTTTCTCGCATCCTTCCCTCTGTAACTACTTGACTGTAGGAGAGAGCACCCCCTTGCACATCCCACCATGGTCCTCTAAGTCAAAACCTAGCGCCAAATCCAACCCTAGCTCCAGTTACAATCTGTTTTCTTCTATTTCTCCTTTCTCAAATCAATCGATAGAACAAATATTTAAATGTAAAGAGAAATTATATTTTTTCTTTCAAAAATTGATTCAATTAAAAATAAAACAAATTCCCTTAAATTTATATTTAAATTGAATATATA
>APFE031011083.1:187158-201166 GCA_000404065.3 Pinus taeda
TTTTATAATACCAATAAATATTAAAAAATTCACCATCCCATTACATTTTAAATTTATTTTTTTTTCGACTTATAAAAAGAAAATGACAAACTATCATCTCATTTTTATTAAATAATAATGATAAGTATTATCCTGGTCATAAATTCGAACCTCGGTCTTTTTGGCTAACCTCCTTGAGCCAATTCGTTAATATTTTAGGTTACTTTACCCCTCTTGCTTTTTATCATTCATATATTCCACAAAAAATACAAGTACTCACCGCCGAAAATATTCACGCTCATATGTTGTAACCCACGGAGGATAAAAGTACATAAAGATAATGGAAAACACTACCAAATTTAAGTTAAAGCGGTTTTTTGTTTTGTAATTTGAGCGTGGTTTACGTAGATCCGGTGACCGCTATTAGATGCACTTCTGCTTTCCGTGCCTCAATCATAGACTCTAATCTTGAGAGCAAAGAGGAGAATTGAATCTATAATTTTTTAATTAAAAATGTTTTAAAAACTAGAACTTTTAAAAATAGCAAATTTTTCATATTAAATTTAAGAATTTAAGTTGAATTTAATAATATTGTAAAAGAAGATATTAATAAAATTAGAATGGATGACAATGAAGATGAAGATGATTGCAAATTTACATATATATTTATTGTTATGGGTGAAATTTACAAGACAATCAAAATAAGGATTATTGCAAACTTACAGATAGATATTTAGGTTTTAAAGCCTAAATAATATACAAAAACTTATATATAGATATTTAGCTTCTAACTCTAAAATATAAAACGAAATAATAAAATAGATAGTCATTTCCAAACTTATGTTGATTGTAGATTTTGGAAAAATCTTGAATTTTGATCATGATGCGGAGAGGATCAAACAATTAACATCTCTTCATTTTCTTCCAAAATATTCCCAAAATTTAAAGCATTATCATTTGTTTCTTCAGCTTATCAGTGTAGTTACTACTCCATTGATGATTTACTGGACCCAAGCAACTGAAGTCTTCATTTTACCGCAGATGCAAATCGATGAATACCATGGTCTGAGAGTCCAAAAATGTCATTTTTAGCGCAACTAGGATTTACATAAACCTTACACACCACATCCTTGCACCGATATTTCCAACCACCACAATCAATGTCACCGTCAATGGAGCTACAAGTTTATTCTTTCCCCTTTAAATCACCTGTCACAATTTAGTTTGTGATTTGCATGTGGACTGTAGTCAAGTATTTTAGGAAGCGTCATACACAAGGGATGGAGCCTTGTGTTATGCCTCTCAATTTCGAACAAAAAACCTTTCATCGCCTCGTAGTAGGCACTACTGTAAAATTACTAGGGCACAAATATGGATCTAGCTGAAGAATAATTGCACAAACTTGCAAGAAATTGAAAAAGAAAATTGGAATCAAGAATGAATTTGACTACTCGATATTGGTTTGAAAATCAATACATAAAGCAACTAAGTTAATCTTAGTTGTACATGCAATAAATTTGGATAATTAAAGCTAACTGAAGCTTAGTGTGTTTTAAGTTCAGTTAATGTACACATGCACCACATGCAAGCACTAGAGTTAACTAACTAAAACCAAGTGCACACCACATGTAAGAACTTGAGTTAACTAACTAAAGCCAAGTGCACATCACATGTAATAACTAGAGTTGAAATGAAGTTAATCAAGGCTAACTAGGTGAATGTACACCAACACCCCCCTTAAGCATAAATTAGGTGAGTGTGATACAAAATGAATGAGTCCCAACAACAAGGCCATTTTAGGTACCCATATACAATTCATGAAAAGAGGAAAGAGGGAAAACCCAGTGGGAAGAAACCCCCCCCTCAAAATATAATGCAAAAAGTAGATAAAAGATAATTGTTAGGCAGTCGTGTCCTTCACCCCGAGACGATCTCATAGAAATTGAAAATTCTGCTCAGTGAAAGCTTGGTGAAGATATTGGAAATCTTCTCGGAACTGGGACAGTACTGAAGATCGATGATCCCATCATGAATTAGTTGTCTCATGAAGTGCATGTGGATCTCGATATGTTTGGTCCACTGTGGCTCCACTGCGGCTCCACTGGATCTCTACAAAACTTTCATATCCTTTTATTATCGCACTAGAGGACATTTGGATGATGGACACTAATAACAAGATCAAATAGGAAATTTTGTAGCCAAATGGGCTAAATAGTGGCATTGACTGCTTCTCTGTACTCAGCCTTTGTTGATGATAAAATAATGCCAGCTTTCTTCTTGCTTGACCAACAAATTGGGTCGGATCCCAAACTAGGTACATAACTTGAGGTGGACTTGCGATCAATGTTGTCGCCAACCCACTCTAATTCTAGGAACCAAATGAGATCCAAAGAACAATTTGCTACATAATTAAGCCCACGTGTGATTGTCCCAATGTAACTCATGTGCCTCCTGCATGTATCTAGAAACTGCTCCTACGACATAGCAATCCCATGTCTGTCATAGAAAATTTATTATGTAATACAATTTTAATCTCACCAATGGTAGAATTTGAGCTACTTGTTATCAAAAGATCATTTACATAGAGTACTATCATCAACAAGGAGCCAATTTTCTTCAAAAAATAAATATTGGAATCAGATTTGAAAGATACAAAATTTTGAGCTAACAAATAGGAATCCATCTTTGCATACCATGCTCTAGGTGCCTGTTTGTGGCCATAGAGAGACTTCTTTAGTTTGCATACCATAGATGAATTTTGCATGTATCCCTATGGTTTCTCCATGTATATTTCCTCCTTGAGATCACTAAAGAAAGGCATTCTTCAAATACATATGATGCACCTCCCATCCTGATGCAAGAGCATACATCTCAACAATTTCATTATGTTTTAGTTGACTTAGGGGGTCTTGTGTTTTCAAGGAAGTTGGATTGCTATGTATGTAATCATTAATGCTTTGAGTGATTATAATATGAACTAATTAGATATTGTGAGGATATTTGTAAATGCTCTCGAATGTAGGAGAACATGAGTGATTAGTGGGAATTAAGAGAGTTGGAAATCAATTGTAACTCTTGTTGGTCTCATGAATCGAGGAACTAGAAAGGATTATCAAGGATTAACTGGAGTTAAAAGTGGAATTAGAGGATATTCAGGATTTAGTTCAGCAGATTAAGGATCTAAAAAACCAGAATTAGCTCAACAGAACCTTTTGTATAAATGTAAGCCTAAAAGGCATAGAGAGTCAGTAGTTAGAGAAGTAGTTAGTGATTCAGGTAGCTAGTCAGTCAGATTGTAAGCCTATGGGCAAGAGAAGAAAGGCCACTAATATAGAAGATCAAGCCAAGAAGGAATTCACTGTGTAAATATTTGTTTATTAATACAAACAACTCAATTCTGTGTGTATGGAGAAATTTAATTGTAATTTGTGTGTATGGAGAAATTTAATTGTAATTTGTGTGTGAATTAGAGGTTCTTCATCGTATATGTATGTAGGTGGAGTTCAGGTAGAATATAGAAGAAGTGAGGTCATGACGCACGGTAGTCATTGGATCTATAGATCAACGAACGAGGCTGAAAGCAATGGGCACCCAAGATTAAGTCATGCCACATAAGTAAAAGAAATGAACAACAAAGATTAAATCTAAGTACTTGCTGAAGGAGAAAGGCAGGAGTTGATCTAGATGGTCAAATCAATAGATCTGGTAGATCGACGGTGATTAGTAACCGTAGCGGGGGGTAGAGAGTATGGGATGCCTTGATCATGGTTGAAGGCTTGCAATTGTTATTAGTCGTTGATCACAAATTCAGATGCTTACGTCATAGTCAACTACGAGGGTTGAGAGATTGATAATCCGCGTGCTAGTTGAAGGGCCGCAGACCATAGGATTTGATGGATTCTATTATCCAACGGATATCAGGTTTTAATTTGATCGGAATTTAACTTTAAGGGCAGACCCGAACATTTATAAATTAAGGTGGTATAATCCTTATCGGCTCCATAAGGTGGTTAAATGTTGTGCAAGTGGTCTGTGCGATATCATTGTAGACTGTCGAATCAAACGGGTTTTGATCTACGATGTAGGATCACCGAGCAAGTATGTTGATCTGGTGGACGAAATCAATGGTGGAAAGGGTAATCGCATATCGCAAGATGGGAGTTCTAAATGCACATTCTATTGAGTCCTTTGAACTCTGTGATTGAAATAAAGGATGAATTGGCATGTAGAGTGGGGTTTAGTTAACATGCACGGTTATAGCATTAACTAGAGTTGTTATGAGGCTGAAGAGTTGAGATATAAGTTTCCGCACCATAGGATTAACTAAGGGTCAAACTGGGTTTAGTTATTAACTCGTTCCACATGAGACCAATTAAGGGGCCTTAAACCTTAATTTATGATGCTTTGACTAGGCAGGTGAATGAAATTCCTAGGATAGATGAGATTAGGCATTTTACATGCATATTGTGGATATCGCAGGTTTTTCCTGCATCAAAGTGGTATCAGAGAAGAATTGTGGCTAAGACATTTGATATTAAAGCATCACAAAGAAATTATGTGTGAAAATTTCTTTGAAAATAATTTAGAGCAGGGTTATCTTTTGATGGTGTGTATATAGGCAAATGGTGATAAAAGCAAGCAAGAGGAGATCAGATTCTAATCTGACAAACATTAAACACACATAGATAAAGTATAGCAGAATATTGGGAGAATTGCAGATGCAAGGGAACAGAGGACAATCCATTCAAAGTGTAGGTGAATGGTAGAGCAAGATCGTGCAGAAGTCTTGAAGGTGAGATGGTATGTTTTTATTTTGATTTGATTGTTGGATATACGACCAAAGTCCCACATTGACTAGAAGTGGGGAGGATCATGGGTATATAAGGATGGACAAATATCTCCATTGGTATGAGGCCTTTTGGGGTAAGTCCAAAAGCAAATCCATGAGGGCTTAGGCCCAAAGTGGACAATATCATACCATTGTGGAGATATGTGGTGTCCAGAGTCCTTACAAGTGGTATCAGAGCCATGCCCCGAAGTTAGCCAAGTGGATGAATCCTCAGAATGCCGAATGAAGGTGGTGGGCCCCGGTAATATCACGATGGGATCCATGGATGAGCTCGGTTAGACAGGCGGTCTGCTCCGGATTCTTCAATGACGTGCCCTGGTCCCAACACGGTGAAGAGGAGTTGACCTGGGATAGAGCAAGCTCTCGAGGCAAGTCGTGTTCCATGTAAGGTGTGTGCTTCCAACGCATTGGAGTGAAGAATCCTGGTTGGTAGAGAGTGGACAGATGGATAATCGTTTGAGGGGAGGCTCGATGGTCCTTTGTTTGAGGGGAGGATTGTTGGATATACGACCAAAGTCCCACATTGACTAGAAGTGGGGAGGATCATGGGTATATAAGGATGGACAAATATCTCCATTGGTATGAGGCGTTTTGGGGTAAGTCCAAAAGCAAATCCATGAGGGCTTAGGCCCAAAGTGGACAATATCATACCATTGTGGAGATATGTGGTGTCCAGAGTCCTTACATTGATTTGAGGATTTGAGAGTGTGTGGTCCTTATATTGATACATAGGTGACAACAAAGGAAGGTGAGAAGATTGCATCAACCTAGAGCAAGGAGTGCCCAATTGGTTCAAGTGCAAAGAACTAGAGAAATGCCAAAAGACTGAGCTTAGAGGAAAGAAGCTTAGTGAGGCATATGGAGCAAGAAGGAGACTTGTTACTGTAGAGGTATTGTTGTAGCTCACAAAGTAAATTCCACAAACGATGTGGGTAGAATTGCTAAGGGATTAAGAGAGCTGGTAAGAGTTTCTGAGTGAAAGAAGAGGTGGTTAGAACCTAGTATTTCATTTGTGATTGAAGTACAAGAGGACAATTGTGTTCTTAAAAGGTGCACATGAGTTGAAGCCTATAAGGAGCAGAGAGAAGTGCTCAAAGCAGTTCCACAGAATATAGAACCAAGTTCTTGCCGAAAGACCAAGTATAGAGGAAAGCTTGGTGAGGTAAGTGGCAACAAGGAGGACTTGTTGTTGCAGAGGCTTTAATGAAACTCATAGTAAGTGAGTGAGGAATGCATGAAGATAGAGAAGAAGATGACTACTGATACTCATAGCAGAGATAACAGAGGTTTTGAGGAAGACCACAATAGAAGAAAAGTGAAGAAGGAGGATACTAAGGCAAATGGCAAGAGAATGAGTCAAGAGGAGCATGGCAAGCAGATTGCAGAGTTAAAAGAACAACTCAATGTATTAAGGATGATACTAGAGGAAAACCAAAGAAAAGGTTGGGTCTTGAGGAAAAGGGTAGTGAAATGGTCTGAGTTACAGAAAATGCTACAACAGACACAAGTGAAGTGGTTGGTGGAAGAACTCAGAGAAGATGAGTTGAGAATGGAAGTTTCCATTTGTGAAACAGAATAGGGTTAAGTTATGGGTGAATATGAAGACTAGAGATCTGTAGAAGATCTTAAGAATCATATGAAGGATTCAGAACAACAAGGAGATAAGATAACTGAAGAATCAAGTGAGACCACAAGGTCTTATGTTTTTAAAACTGATAGTTTGTGTATGATTGCAGGAGAAAAGCAATCTTTTGAAGATGTCTTTAGAATGGATGAAGATCTAGAAGTAAAAGGTGACAAAGGAAATTTCTCATAAGAGGAAGAATTTGATTGGATACAAAAGGAAGAGTCTATGGATGAGTTACTCAATGAGAGAAGACAGTCATTTAAAGTTGTCATAGAGATAGAAGATTGGGATCTTATTCTGATGATGAATGAAGGAATATCTTCTCAGAGTGGTAATCTAGTGAATTTGATTAATGTTATTAATGAAGAACAAATGCAGAAGAATATTAATGCAGGTGATGAGAAGGAAAAATGTATTGAAGAATAAGGACATCTAATGAAATATGTTAAGAAAGAAGAAGTCCATGGAAAAGATTTAGCAAAGGAAGAAAGGACATTTGATGATTTGTCAATAACAAAGGAAGGCGTGGAAAACTGTGTGAAATTCCCAAACTCTACTCCAGTTGAAATTATTGAGTTATATAGAAAATTAGACTTCAAAGAAGGGAGTTGGAAAAGCAGAGGATATATACTCATGATAGATTGCTGAAAAAGGAAGACAAAGAAATTGTCATGAGTGGCAATCATAAGGAAAAAGAGATGGTAATGAAAGCTTAGCAAATTGACATTACAGAAGGAGGAGTTCATTATTGTGAACCAAAGCAAAGAGATATCATTGAAATAGATGATACGGAGGAGATTTTAAATCAACATACAGATTTGTTGACAAAGGAATTGAAGGAAAACTTAGAGCAGCATACTAAGATGTTGTCAGAGAAGGAAAAGGTAATGAGGCCTTATATTTTTAATTTTGATAATTGTTTCATGATTACGGGATTTGTTGAAAATGAGATAGACATGTTTCAAATTGACGAGTCAGTTTTAGAACTGAGGAAGACTAGAAGTTGCTAGGACAAACATGTTGATGAGGAAAAAGAAAAGCATGAATATACTATGCTTGAAGAAGTCAAATCGATTGTTAGAATTAGTCAAGAAAGTGAAGGACAATTACTGAGGGTTGTCAAGGAAGAAGAAGGAAAATATGTTGGGACTGATGAAAAACATAGTGATGTATTTGAGGGGAATCAAGTACAAAGGAAATTGGAGAATGATTTACTTTTTGAAAGTAAATTTACAGATATTGAACAGAGGTTGTTTCAACAACAACAAGAGGGTAAGGATGAAAGGGTTGTAGTAAGGATCCAACAACTTCAAAGAGAAGACAATAAACAATAGTTTGAAGATGAGTGGGTAGAGTATAACAACATTTGGCAAAGCAATTATCAGTCAAAGGATAAATTGGACATAGAGATTGAAAGAATAATAAGATTAATGATGAAGGTGCCTAAGAAGAAAAAAAGAGTAAGAAGACCAAGGAGCAGCAAAAAAATAGAAAGACAATAGCAGACTGTGAAAGCATAAATAGTGGAGAAAAGCAACATAAAGTGTGGAAACCTGGAGAACAACAACAAACAACGTCAACAACCAAAGGAAAATTACATAACAAAGTATGGAATCCAGGGAGAGAAAGGAAAAAAGCACATGATCAGGAGATCATGATAATTTTAACCTTGGGATTCTGATGCAGGAGCATACAACTCAACCAATTCCATTATGTTTTAATTGACTTAGGGGGTTTTTTGTTTTCAAGGAAGTTGGATTGCTATGTATGTAATCATTAATGTTTTGAGTGATTAGAATAGGAATGAATTAGATATTTTGAGGATATTTGTAAATGCTCTCAAATGTAAAAGAACATGAGTGATTAGTGGGAATTGAGAGAGTTGGAAATCAATTGTAACTCTTATTGGTCTCATGATTCGAGGAACTAGAGAGGATTCTCAGGGATTAACTGGAGCTAAAAGTGGAATTGGAGGATATTCGTGATTTAGTTAAGCAGATTAAGGAACTGAACCAGAATTAGTTCAACATAACCTTTTACCTAAATGTAAGCCTAAAAGGCATAGAGAGTCTGTAGTTAGAGAAATAGTTAGTGAGTCAAGTAGTCAGTCAGTCAGATTATAAGCCTATGGTCAGGAGAAGAAAGGCCACTGGTATAGAAGATCAGGCTGAGAAGGAATTCACTGTGTAAATATTTGTTTATTAATACAAACAACTCAATTCTGAGTGTATGTGTGTGTACGGAGAAATTTAATTGTAATCTATGTGTGAATTAGAGGATCTACATCGTATATGTATGCAAGTGGAGTTCGAGCAGAATACAGAAGAAGTGAGGATGAAGGATTATGTCATTGAATTGGATTAAAGGATCAAATTAAATTTCAGGAGCAACAGTGGTTAAGGAATACACAAAGTCAAGCTTAGGAGAGAGTTAAGAAGGAAGATATAACAACGAAGGACCAGAACCCTGAAGAAAACTGGAATCACAGAAGAACATTGAAGGAATGACATAAAAACAAAATCAAGAGTAGGACGAAGGAAGTGAGGTAACGAAGCACAATAGTTGTTGGATCTATAGATCAATGAATGAAGCTGAAGGCAATGGACGATCAAGATTAAGTCGTGCCACATAAGTAAAAGAAATGAACGACGGAGATTAAATATAAGTATTTGCGGAAGGAGAAAGGCAGGAATCAATGTGGACCGTCAGATCCATAGATCTGGTAGATCAACGGTGATTAGTAACCACAGTGGGGGTAGAGAGTATGGGATGCCTTGATCGCAGTTGAAGGCCCACAATTGTTATTAGTTGCCAATCACAATTTCATATGCTTATGTCATAGTCAACTACAAGGGTTGAGAGCTTGATAATCCGCATGCTAGTTGAAGGGCCACAGACAGTAGGATTTGATGGATTCCGTTATCCAACGAATATTGGGTTTTAATTTAATCAGACTTTAACTTCAAGGGTGGACCCAGACATTTATAAATTAAGTTTTTATAATCTCCATAAGGCAGTTAAACGTCATTCAAGTGGTCTGTGTGATATCATGGTGGACTGTCAGATCAAATGGGTTTTGATCTATGATGCGGGATCACCGAGAAAGTCTATTGATCTGGTGGATGAAATCAACGGTGGAAAGGCTAATCACATATCACAAGATGGGAGTTCTGAGTGCACATTCTATTGAGTCCTTTGAACTCCACGATTGCGATAAAGGACGATCTGACAGGTAGAGCAGGGTTTAGTTAACATGCACGGTTATAGAATTAACCAGAGTTGTTATGAGGATGAAGAGTTGAGATATAAGTTTCTCCACCAAAGGATTAAATAAGGGTCAGATTGGGGTTAGTTATTAACTCGTTTTGCATGGGACCAATTAAGGGGCCTTAAACCTTAATTTATGAAGGTTTGACCAGGCAGGTCAATGAAATTCCTGGGATAGATGAGATTATGCATTTTATATGCATACTGTGGGTATCGCAAGTTTTTCTTCCATCATATCCTCTTGCCACTACAATGGAGAGAGCTACCCGAATGGAATCCATTTTTTCCACTTGAGGAAAAATTTGATCATAGTCAACACCATGTACCTGTTGAAAAACAATCGCTTCCAATTGTGCCTTATATCATCTAGCTTGTCCATGTGTGGATTTATTGGTCTGGTAAACCCACTTTCACCTCACAAGTTTACGATTTGAATGTAGCGGAACCAAATCCCCAGTATGTTTCTCAATGAGAGAGTCGTATTCCCCATCCATAGTTGCTTCCCATTCAAGATGCCCAACTACTTCTGTATTAGTCTGTGGATCAGATGCATGCATCATATAACCATTCATTGGCATGCATGGATCCATAGCTAAGAGTGATTGTGGATCTTCCTCAAACAGAGGTATAGTGGCAAGATCATCTAGGAAATCATTCATGTTATTCCATTTTTGTGGTGAAAGTGGTCGAGAATCTTCCGAACTACATGAGGAATTATTATCAGATGTTCAACAACTGGTGGTCCAACATGTGTCATAGGAAAAGGCTCATCTAGATCGTAATTTTGATTTGAAGCATCATCTTCATACTCATTAATTAATGTTAAGGGAAACTTTTTAACAGGTTCATCTGGTGGTGCATGCAAAGCATCTTCTTCAAACTTTACACTCCTTTTGATAAAGAGAACTTCAGTGTTGATATCAAGCAATTTGTACCCTTTAACTTCATGAGAATATCTAAAAAACATGCATGCCTTACTCTGAGACTCCAAAGCCTTTCTCTTCTATGTAGGAATACGAGCCCATGCTCAAAACCCTAAAATGCGGAAATAACTGACTTTAGGTTGCATGCCAGTCCAAGCCTCAAAAGGTATTTTTCCGGTAACATATTTATGAGGATATCTATTCTAGATGTATGAGGCACAATTGATTGCTTTAGGCCACAATTTTGATGAAAGAGATCTTGCACGCAACATGCAATTGGCTCTCTTTCAAAGATCTATTCTTCCTTTCACCCACCCCATTTTGTTGTGAAGTGTAAGGAACTATATGTTGCAAATGTATGCCTTATTCATTAGAAGGTTCTCTATATGTTTGTTGACATATTCTTTCCTATTATCTGTGTGGAGTATCTTGATATGTTTTTTAGATTGATTTTCGACATGTGCTTTGAAAATATTTAGATGTTGAAAAACTTCAAACTTGAGTTTCAAGAAGTAAACCCAAGTGAATCTGGTGTAATAATATATATATGACAACACATATCTTTCTTTGATCATTGAAAGCACTAAAAATGGACCAATGAGATCACTATATACAATCTCCAAAGGTGAATAGGCTCTCTAAGCAAGCCCCTTCTCGAACTTTTCTTGTGGATTCTTTCCAAGAGCACATCCATTCCAAACACCATTTGAAAATTCAATGACCAACAATCCTTTAACCATCCCTTGATTGTTAATTTTCTACATATATATCTAAACTTCAAGTGCCCAAATATCTTGTGCCAAATCTTACTTTATTCATTTCCATGTGTAAGTAGCAAAATATAATCTGATTGAGGAACAAAATCAGAAAATGTATACAAATGAGATTGATCGTTTACCTTGCCAAATGCAATATTCAAGTTGGTTTGCATATCATAAATGCTCACAGAATCAGGTTAAATTCTAGTTTCCTTTTGTTTCCTGTGTGTCTCATTTGATACACTGAAAGATGATTCAAAGAAAGCCTTTGAATATACAACACATTCTTAAAACCTCTATCTTCGAATCACACTCTTCCTTTTCTAGTTGCTTCAACTGCAAAATTATCCCCCATGAGAATAGGAGGTCTTGAGTATGTATCTAGAGAAGAAAATGATTCCTTTGAAGAAGCCATATGATGCAAAGCTCCTAAATCGATGATCCATTCTTGCAATGGAGAATGAAGGGAAATCAAAGAATGGCCATTACCCCTTGTTTCTTATGGTTTTTCCTCTGTCTTCTTGGACTTTCTGCAATGTGATGACCAAGGTTATTTTGTTGAAGAGTCTTTGCCATTAGAACAATAGTCTTCTACATTCAAGAGGATTTAGGATGACAACCTCTATTACAATAATCACACTTTGAGTTTCCTTTCTTCCCTTTCTTACGCTTGGAGCTGGAAGAATCTTATGGAGGTTTTGGATTTTGTCCCTTTCTTGGATCTAGATCCCTTGCCTTTCCCTTGCTTTTGGATTGTTGATTTAGTTTTGAGTTGGATTTTCATTTCTCATGCATGGCAAGTGCATGTGCATTTGGAGACTTTAATGAACCCATTTTGATGAATTTATCCTGCTTATGAATAAGAGACTCAATAAATGCACCAAGTTTGGGCATTTTCCATTTATCTCCAGTTTCAAGTCGAACTATATGAAATGTAGAAACAAAAACAACATATTCAGGGCCTAACTTAGACAAAATAAAAAGGATCAATTGACCTTCGTGTTTGGATTTATCAATCCTGCAATAATGTAATTGTAGAAGCAAATATTTCAATTTCATAAATAAATCTTGAATTTTCTCAAAGTTATTTGGATCTAAGGAATTTATCTCATTTTCGAGAATATGAGCCCGTATCTCACCCTGCTTTCCAAATAATTTCTCTAAGATTGTCCATACCTCATTTGGAGCGCTGCATGTGTCCACGTGGAGACGCAATGCTGGAGATGTGGACAACAATAGAAGACCAAAAGCCTCATCTATCATGTTGAAGTATTTGTATTTTTCAATGGTTGAATTTGGTTAAGCTTCTGTATCCATAACTATCTGATACAAGACTTTCTCTCTGAGGTGAAGAAAAGTCTCTGGCTTCAATTGGGAGTAGTTATACAGAGTAAAAATATATGAAGATGAGAACTCCATTCTTTCACTTGTAGTTGTAGCAACAATTATGGCAGCTCTCCAATATTTTGATCTTCAAATCAAATTTTTGAACACTTACCAATTCTTTGATCTTCAAACTTGCAAAATATTGTTCATGCACCTTCTCCAAGCCCCTTTAGCTCTGATACCATGTAATATTATCATAGCGCAAATATGGATCTAGTTGAAGAATAATTGCAAAAACTTGCAAAAAAAATTGAAATAGAAAATTGTAACCAATAATAAATTTTATTACTCAATATTGGCTTTAGAATAAATACATAAAGAAACTAAGTTAAGCTTGATTGTACATGCAATAATTGTGCATAATTAAATCTAATTTAAGCAAAGCTTGCTTTATGTTCTACTAATGTACCTATCCAGATGCAAACACTAGAGTTAACTAAACACACTACGTGTAAACAGAGTTAACTAACTAATATCAAGTGCAAATCACATGCAATAAATAGAACTGAACTCAAGTTAATTACTAACTAGCTGCATCTACACCAACAACATAGTGATGTCTAAAAAAACATCTCGGCACGAAACTTGATTGATCACGTTGCTGCGAAACAAGTGTTTGATGGCATAGGAAGGGCGGCACAAACCTCGTCCAGAGTGAAATTCTTACACTTCGAACCACAAGCAATCTTACACTTGTAACCCTTGTTGGCTCCGTATTCTTTGCATCCGCTGCATGTGTAGGCCGGAAGATCCTCAAACAGCAAGAGCTCATGCTCATGGAGGGTGGCGTTAAACAATACTTGCTCTTCATCATCTCTGGCCGTTGGATTTGCATTCAACTCCACCATCAAGGAGGCGCAGTCTCAATTAATGACAAACCTATTTTCTTTCTCACTAGATGCGAAGGTGGACTATATTGGGAGTTTATTTATATAAGTTTGGGGAAGAGCAGATTTCAACGCTCCTGCTATCGCTAATAAACAGAGGCTTGAAATATCAAAGTATACTAAGACATGGTAGTCTCTTAGGTTAAAGCATTACAGCTCGATCATCGTTTTGAACTTTTTAATCAATTCATTATAAAATAATCAAATTATTAATATATATTATGTGTTGAAGTATGGTGTAACTCTGAAATATTTGGTGATTATCATATATATATATATGAGAGAGGTTGATATATATTAACATCATTGATTCTACTTATAATAAATAAATA